>CM023096.1:31674014-31806482 GCA_013103745.1 Gardenia jasminoides
AAAGGTACTTCGGTTTCAGTTACACACGTATTGCTGCCTTAGTATCTTAATACTTTTCCCGGTTTGTTTCTCTACTTCATTTTAGATTCTTTGAACTTTTCAAAAGATTAAGACTTGTATTTCATTAAATACCGCTCGCATATATCTAGTGGTCATCGGTAAAGGTAATGGAAGTATGAAAATCCACCTCTAGTTCTTGATTGTCATTAGACCCATACATCGGTGCTCTTCAGCCTAAAGCAAAATCAACGGCCCGTTTCCCTTTACTGCGATTAAAGGGCATTTTGGTCATTTTCCAAGTAAACAGCAGCGTATATATGATTCATGAGAAATCAAATGGAGTCAAGTACTTATATTTGTGTAGCAGAAAATCGTTTCTCATTTATATTAAACCTATTTGATTACTTACGGTAGGTTTTATTTAGTTCATCTTCATTCTCTTTTCTTGTATATTTGAGAATTTGGTTATCAGATCTAGGTATATAAACCGTTATTCCATTTCCGAGAACCATAAAACACACCACATTTATCTTTGAAAAAAAGAACAACATTTATTTCTTGGGTTATCTTAAACCCATTTACATCCAGCAGTGAAATGATGTTTGTAGTATTAGAATGTTTGGAACATATAGCAGTTTGATAATTCTAGAATATTACTAGGTAGAAAACTATTACTTAGTAAGTCCCACTATGACTAAGCGATGCTTTGCTCCCGATTACCACAGGGTTACTTCTCCCTTTTCCAATTTTCTAATCGCCCAGACCCTGACATAGATGTGCAAATCTTGAGGAGCCACATCGGTATCTAATACCAAGAGCCAGATTTGGAGTAGAAATGTGTGAAATACATAATCATATGTGCACGGTGTTGAGGTTTCTCCAGACCTTTTTGCAAGCTTTCAGTTAGCCTGCAGTTCTCTTTTCCAATGTCCGGGTTGCCACAATAGAAGCTTGTGGGGTGCATTGGACACACAGTGCAATCTTAGCCTTCTTGGACTTCTTGGTGGAAGCTTGTTGCAGCTTCTTGGGTGCTCCCTTGCCTGCTGCTTTTGTGGAGGAAGCAATAGCATCTCATCCCGGTGGAGACCCTTCCTTTTGATTTCTTTCTGGCCGGTTTCGGCAGACAACAATTGAGGCAATGGCAATGCTGCGGATTGTTCATCGTGAATTTCATGGCAGAGAAAAGAATAGGTAGAATGAAATCAGCATTTTAGCTCTTGAATTCTATCTTAGCCTAATTCAGCCAATTTCTCAGTAGCAATTATCTTTAAGGCGTGTAGAATAATAGGTACTCTTTCTGCCATATACTTGCACACGAATAATTTCCTTGAGCGTATCTTTCTCCGTCCTAGGTTATTTATTTCATTCAACTCGAGTGTTGTACAATTTCCATATGCCAACGTATTTCATATCTGCGCTGTGGAGTTGAGATACCTCATGATACATAGAAACCCACTCCCATTATCATCCTTATACTTCTTGTAGCATTCTTAGTACGGTGTTGTTCATCCGAGGCATAAAATACATCAAGTACATATTCTTTTCGCGAAATTGGTATACTCGGCTACAACAAATAAAATGAGATTTATTTCTCCATCCTCTTTCAAATGTAATTGCTTCTGTATTACTAGCGTATTGTCCATAAATATCTGCTTGTGCTCATCTAGCTCATCTGCTGGCCAAATGCACAATTATATTTATGGCCCTACCGTCATTAAGTATCAACTCAATATACATCTATACATGCCTAACCTCTAAATTGCGCTTTGGTAAATGCTTTCGCCGCAGGCGTTCATCGCTGCTCCATTGCCAAGAGCTTCTTATAGTAAAAAAACATGCTTAGTAAGTAGAATTTGGGGTGGAATCTGACAAACTAGCACTTAATGACCACGGTTTGTTTTTTATACTATAATGATGGAAGAGCTGTCTTGATTTAATATTGAATTTGAGGAGATTTGTTTGCCTTTTCCAAAACATTTTAATTTGGTTTGAAGTTTTGGAAAAATGTTTAACGGTCTCATCAACAATCATGCATATAAATATTTCAAAATATAAATATAGAATAAAATAAAAGCGTGGATGGTTGTAATAGTTCCTAAATTAATTTCTCGACATTAGGGAAATTAATGGTTATCTAAGGTTAAAATCAAATTTGCTCATTACATTGGTATCTTTTCTTCATCTTTTGAATTTACAATTTCTATACTGAGTACAATTTCCTATCTCTATTCTGTCTGTGTGCATTATAAATAGAATATAAAAACCCCAAGTTACATTGAGGAAGAGTGGACTAGGAGAGAGAGAGTACAGTTAGAAAAAATAGAAGGGTTGGAGCTATTTATAAAAAAACCAACCATTCAACCATTCTCCACAATCATTGGGCTTGCATCCACAACCCTTCCACCATACATTTCCTATAAATTTTACTTAAAACAACTTTAAGAATTAAAAGCATGTAATAGCAGGTCAACAACTATTCTGTGGGTTATTTGGTTTATATCTCAAGACAAGTTTTGAGATCATACACATTTTAATTTTGGTAAATTATTTTTTTATTGGGTCACTTTTTTAATTCTAGCTTAATTTAGAAATAAGTGGAGATTAATCATGTAAAATTCAAATCCAATTCCTGACCTAATAAAACTTGTAAGCTTTCTTCTAATTTCATAACAAATTTTCAATTAAAATTTGGATGATCGAAAATTTTAGAGTGAAAACTTCAGTTTTTCAAAATTTTATTTGTGAGAAAACTTGATTTTCAAAGGATCGTGACCCGTCCGTGAATAAGCTTTATAGCGGATCTTTGAGTCGCGGATGTTCGAGTTAAAGGCTCCTGAAAGGATCCTTGACGGTAGCGACGCGGTCGCTGAGGATCCGACATGTTCGATCCGCGAACGAGATCGCGAATCGATCAGCGAAATGCCATTACATGAATCGGGATCTATGAAAATAGGATCGCGGGTGTACCTCGCGGATCCATCAAAGAATATCAAGTGCGATTTCCCGATTTCAGCATCCAGCGTTGGGTACTGAACTTTTCGCGGCGATAAACCTTTGTCTTATCAAGAATTTTCAGGTTCTCGAGAAACACTTTTAATCAGAATTAAAGTTACAACATTTTCAACCAAAATTCAACTTACGTGTGCGGGATATCAATCATGGTCCGCGAGCTCAGCGAGAACCCTAGCAGAATCAATACGCATTAAAACTAGGGATGGCTCACGATACCACTGTTGGGTTTTGGGCGACAAGCGCGTGGAAAACAAAATTTTAGCCAAACAACCCACCGGAATCACCCTAGGCTCATTATGACTCGTGAAGAAGAGGTTGTAGGATTACCTTAATCCTAGAAATGACTTCTTGTTGTTTTGTAGAGAGTGGTCAGCCGCTTCGACCAGTCAAGCGTCCACGCTCGCGAATCCGGAGTCTCGGATCTTCTCTTGAATAGATCTCTCACGATCCTAGATGTGTGTGTGATGAGAGTGTAGAAAAGGTGCTAGCCTATTCTCTCTTTCTTTGAAATTTCTCTCGTAGGTTTTCTCAAAACCCTAACCTCTCTCTACTCATCAGCCGTAGTTGTGTTGTTTATTTCACGGGCGTATCATATAGTCTTCTATTTTATAGGAGAGGGTAGAGAAAAGATAGGGTCTTGTTTGATCCAAATCAAAACAAATATAGATAACTATTTTATCCTATTTGCTCAAATAGCCCAGGAATCCTTTATTCCTTATAATTAGACCCCATAGGTTTTATTTCCAAATCTCATTTGGACACACAATTTTAATCAATTCAATCTCTAAGTGTGATCCAATAGGTTCCAAACATGGGCAATAATTGAATTATAATTCTCAAAGAAGAATTAGATAAAATAAACAACTTTATTTTATCATTACAATAATAATTCATTCATAATTATAGATTGTGGCGTGTCTAGCAACACATCACAACCACAGGTATTTGGAATTAGTCAAGGGAACAGGACCAAACCTTTCCATGAAAATTACCATGTAATTATTATCCTTTCACCATAGATATCCAATTAGTGGAGAAACAGAGAATAAGTGCCAATTCCCTGACTAATTAATTTTCTAGTTCGAATTAACACTAGATTGGGTTAACTTGGACATTCTTCAATTAACTAATGTAGTCAAACTAGCAAGGTTAATTCCCACTAAGTGGCCATCCTACGATATCAACTCCACTATCGGTGGTGAATCCTCTCTTGATCACTCACTTATCTTTCCATGCTTCATACCCCAATTTCTATTCTTTAAGTCACTCTTGGTGAGCAACAAATAAAGTCAAAGGCGTGATTCACACTCAAGATACTATGGTGATCTCAAGTCTGGGATCACTTACATAATTTTTCCATGAGATTCAACCATTGGCATTAGATATCCTAATGGGATCTCTGTGGGATCACTCCAATGAATTAGGTACTTACAATTCATCTACACATTAGCCTAGGTATCACTATACCTTGGTTGATGAGAACAATCACTACTTACATTAAGTAGAGACTAGCGTGTACTAGTCTTTCCATTATTAATGATGCCTGTCTATTAATACTTATGACTAGGAATTTTAAGAATATTTATTATAAATGTGATTGATATCTCATAGTCATCAACTCTTGTGACTACCATCACATTAATAAATATTCTAAGACTTTATCAGTTATATCAAATATTTAACAGATAAAATGGAAATTCATAAATACAAAACTTAATTAGGAATGTATTTAAACAAAATGATTGTTTTAGGGCATACATTCCAACAACCTTGTTATGGTAAACGATCGGTGAATGATAACCCTCTCCCTACTACTTATGCTTGGGGAAATATTATACATTTGGTATACTAAGAGCTATGGTTTCATTTATTTTGGTACATTGCCACATATAACTACATTAGTAGATACGAGTGTGGGATAAAACATTAAGAAGCGGAGACATTTAGATTGATCTTAGAAGATTCTGTTTCTGCCGAGATGTTGTCAAGTACATACTGTCCCTTCTTTATTTAGAGTTGGCATTTCAAACCCGGAAGGTGTTTGATTATTGGAGTGGTTATCATATGGACGTGGTGCCTCCCGACAAATATGGCGGTTCTTGGGAAATAAATAAGAAGGACCAACAATTTAGTTATGGTTTTATAAGTTACATAAAGAAAGTAAGAATTTTGTATTTTCTATTATAGAACATCTAATGATGGATAATATGTATCTTGCTATAAGCTTCGCGATTGAAACCACATACCCGATACCCCATAACTTCAGTAGGGTACATATATTTTGTACATTGGAGCTGGCACTAGGGGCATTGGCCGCCTTCTAGCAGCGGTAGCTTAACTCATTAAATGCCAGCTAGAAGCTGATCCACATGAATATAGAGAACTCACGGTTCTCTAAGCATATATCATATGGGGAAATAATGTTTTGGATCCCATTTTTTAAAATGGGTGCTTGAAAGAAATTTTGGTGGAAACATCAAAATACAAAGGTAGGACCAAGGGCTGTAAATGGCTATAAATTTGCAGCATTAGGTTGATTCTGTTTTTTTATTAAGTCACGGCCGATTACATTAGGTGAGTGTATTATATAATGGAACGGTGACTTATGGTAAAGATAAGTTAGTTTGACAGCAAGAGAATTACATTGGCCAAGTGGTTGAAATCGGGAGGAAAGCCAACGGTGGGAGTCCAAGGACAATAGCTTTGCATCTATGCAATAAGGGATGGGAAGAATGGCGAACAGAATTAGTAGCAAGCTAAACAAATCAGCGAAACTAACAGTGCTTCAAACTCAGACATTGAAAACAAAAATTATGGGATGGCTCTGGATGCTCATAGCTCAGAAGGAAGAAGATTGCCAGGGAAAGAAACGTAATAAAATTGACAAAGTACAATGACAAAGTTGTTCTCTAGATGCAAAATTATAAATACCGAGGTGTATATTTTGATTCCACTTCTTGTTAAAACGGTGACAACAAAGAATATGGATGGGGAAGGAAAACAAGAACACTTAGCCTTCTTGAGATGATATTAACAAAGCACGATTCAGTTACGGCTGAAACCATATGCCAATGGCATTAGCCTTTTTCCACTTATGCAATATTATCGTTTGGAGTCTTGCCACCGTCAAAGAATGAGTCTTAGGCATTGCTTGAGTCGATAAGCCAAAAGAGTGAAGAATAATAAATCTGATCGGTGAAGGAAGTGTATTGGTAAAACTTAGAAAAACAATACATACATATACCGAGAATCGCAGACTGGGAGATTATGGAATTGATAAAACATTAGAATCTTGCAATCATGGCTCAATAAATGGATTTAATGATGGCAATGGTGATGTTTGGCGATATATGTGATGGCTGGTGCGCTGCATCCACGGTAGCTCAAATATAGATGGAAAGTGTAGTCGTTAAATTCCGGCCCGACAATGATAATATGCATACAATGGAACAAAAGCCTCTTGGCTGATTCATTTGGCAAATAGCTTACCAGCGGCAATGGCAAGGGGAAGTGATACGACATTGTAATGGGACTTTGTGTATGTGGGAGAAGGTAGAATATCCTCTTCGGATCCTATTTAGAAAAGATCATATCATTATTCAGTAATGAAAAGTTTGTCTCTGTGAGGAAAGATTACGCCATCGTCAATGCATCCATCTTTGGTAATTTCAACGGACAATACCTGCCTTGATAGACATAGCAACAACTTGGCCGTCGTTGAAATATTAATAGTATAAAAGCGGTAGAGTTTAAAGGAAAAGAAGAAAGGCGGTATACGCGAGTCTTGTATAAAGAATAGCGAAGGCAAATAATTATTTTATAAGTACCTTAGGTGAAAAACTTCTTGGCATGGCGGTGAGACACACTTCTTAATATTTTTTACGGAATAGGAGATAGAAACACCATGGGTGCCTTATGATAATCTATGATTTCAGATGATGAAAGTTGCATCTATTGACAAAAGATAAATAATACTAAAGCAGGTAAGTGGAACATACATTATTTTTATAAAGAAAAAGTTTAAGTAAAACAAACTACGAATACGCAAAGGCAGGAGAGTCTAGATCGATAATGTTACATGGCATTGTATTTCAAGCTGAAGTAAAAGAATATAAGGGATCAGTTTCTTATACTTATCTTATCCAAGCAGGTGGATATGAACTGCAAGAATCTCTTTTCGCGGAATAAGCCACGACCTTTTTTTGTGTATGGTTTTGGCAAGCATTGCGACATGAACTCTGGTTTTGTCAGCATGAGTCTGGAGAGTATTGCCATCCACATGCTCCAACAACCTTCCATTTTAGAAGGTTTTTAGGCTAACCATTTTACGTGGGAGAAGGAGGAATAAACAAATAGAAGCAGATACAGAAATTCCAGTCCAGGCAGCACAATGTTATGCTTTATATATATATTAGAACACGGTAGTATTTTAGTATCCGAGTTATTAGCATGAGTATGAGGATAAAATTTGTATCTACTTGGAGCCACCAGCTCGTTTGATGAAGGAATAGTCCTGTCTTCTTTAGGCGATGGATTAGCGAGAGAGAGTAAGTTATTCATCTTATAAATGCAAGCGGATGTAGTTGTCACCAACCGGTACCATTAAGATGGTTTTAATTTTCCTGCTTATTTCAAATTGATGGCTTCGGATGAGTGCATGAGGGGAATCAACCACGGCTGACAACCGTGTTCGTATGGTCTCTGATTGCATTTGGAAGCTTGGTTCCGGTGAGGTCCTTTGCGTAGCAAAATAATAATGGGTATGAACAAAATAATAGAAGTATTATTCTTGAGGCATTATAGGCTTAGTAGATAGCTAAACTCAGGACAAATTCGCGGTAACAAAAGTAATATTAACAACAATCTAACATTGTCAGCGGCGGATCTCTGCGGGTTTTACTAAGATCGATTGATCTTTTTGCTTTTCACACATAAGAGGCGGTGTTGGAACCACTATCTGAGATTCTTCGATTGTGTCAAGGCATCATGTAGCGTGGAGGAACATTTGTTTCGCACATATAAAATACTCGTTCTGTTGATGGTATATGGGAATTTGGACCATTGGCATATGAAGTATTACGGAGGCAGCGGCGTAATTGTTTGGTGTCGATTATGGCAGGCAGCTCTCGGCGTGTACCAAGCATGGGATCAGGTACTTTCTTTATCATTATGAGCAATTTTACATTGATCCCGAAGTTTCTTCAAATAACGAACAATTGTATATGTTGATAAGAGCCATCATACAATGATATTCCACTGAACTCAAGCCCAGACAATGAACATTTGACGGTATGGTACCTGACTAAATGTAGGAAATCTCTTCATTCGCAAAACATAAAATTATGACCAGTGTGCTGTAGAAAATAAAATAAAGTATGGTTGCTATGCGGTCTAGCAATTGCCTCTTTCCGCGGATAAGCGAGCTGTATGTTTTATTTAGTCCCTATATGCACACTCTGAGGGGCTTGAGAGGCCAAATGATTATAGACAAAGACCTTGTTTGAAGCCTCAGCATTTGCATCCAAACCCATTATATCCAAACAAACCTGACTAACTCCGCAAATACCCATTTTGTGAGAGTGTCACTATCATCGGTGAGATCACGACTTATCAAAGCTTGACTCCCGAATTACAAATGGCAAATGGACGGGACCGTGTAAGAATAGATATCAAGGCAGAAAGCATCACTTTCGGGGAAAGAGCGGGTAAAGAATAAAACTTTTCCTTAGTATCGATTTTGCAATTCATTTACAATGGTGGGTATTCACATACATAGCTTGCAGTTAATTCGATGACATTTTAACACATACCATGTACGGTACTTATAATATATGTTCAAAGATAATACATATTTCACCGGTATACAAAGAATGGCCAAAAACATTAAGTACAAACCTGTAACTACAATAGTAGCCCGATCAATTACATACAATACATGAGGGAAGAAAAACCTTTTTTTTGGATTTTGCAACTAACATACGCAATGGAAGTGGTACTACATTTGGATCCATAAAACATCTAGGGACTTTGGGTTGGATAACTTGTTTTTTGCTCATAACACCAACTAAGATTTTTCATTCCTAATAGCCACTTGAGAATAGATAAATGGATGGAAGAAATATGATTTATTATGAAGCGAAAGAACAAATATTAAAATACTCTGTCAATCACGGTTTTTTAATATCCTTGCATCTCATAGATTGGATCAACAAGGACAATCGAGATCATTTCGTACCGATTACTATTCCGCAGCAGTAACACATGTAAAAGAACTAAATTAGCAAATGAAGAGAAAAAGCGGGGAAAAGGAGTAGAGATCCACGATGTGTATTAAGCTGAAACAACTCTTAATTACTACCATTTAGCGACCTCGACCATGCAACAAGCTGAAACCTTTTACCCTATAAGCTGCAGCTTCCTTTTCAATGAACTCATTCAGGAGGGACAATATGGTGGGAATCATTCTAGCAATAAAAAACATTTGTTATGCTGATGCATTTACACTCATTTATAATAAAGAGAGAGGAATAATAAGATTCAGATTAGAGGCTGGCATTTAGCAAGAGGAAGAGCAGACAAACTCTGGAAGTACACATACTCCTCGTTTACAAGCAAAAATTTCTGCACATATGATTCTTGTCCATTTTTTTTGATTGGAATGGCATTATGTCAAACCGACTCAATAACATCTCCGCAATAATATAAATTAAATTGATAAAGCGGTAAACATCCTTATTTAGGTGAGCAAATTAGCATTCAATTATATATTAAATTAGATATAAAACTATGCAAATTGATCGAGCTTTGAATCGATAAGGGCAAGGTCTTGAAGCGAATAAAGTCAAAGTCCCGCGATGAAATCATATTGGTTTAAGCCATTATTTAGCTCTGAACCTTTAATCTTGTACTTATGCCCCGAGGCACAATTTCCACCAGTCTTGATACACTTTTCTTTTTTATGGGTGCATTCAGCATTTGATATCGCGATATTTTTTGTAGATCTGAAGTTTTGGCCCCATTTATCCACGACATCATCAAACATTATTCCTTCAACTCTTGACTCCTACGATGAGGTTATATGAAAATATTAGCATTGAAACGCTGCCAAATAACTTATGTGAATATTATAGTTGCAAGCGAGCACAAAACAAAAAATGTAAAGGACCAAGTTGTAAAATTATACAGAGCACTGCTGGTGTAGAATCACCTCTGAATCGCTAGGATAAGTTTATCGATGCTCTAAGCTGGACTTTCCACGTGCTTTTGTTGGGATGTGTTTTCTCCACGAGCGATCAACCGTCGGTGGCCACCTCACCGACCACCCTTTCATTTAGGGGCTTGATAGCATCAATACACATTAGGCTAGCCATTGGATAAAGAATAATATAGCCCGAATATCGACCAACTTGATTGGGATTATAATAGCAATGTAAGTAGAAAAATGTAAGATTGAAACCAAAAGCAATAGACAATCATGAAACCAAGCCGAGATTACCTTAATACTTGGAATTTACTAATTAGATAAGTTGAACCTCAGGAAAACATAGCGTTTCTTGTTTTGAATTCATCAGATGAACCACTAAAGGTTGGCGGCACTTTAGAACCTTTACAAAGTTTGATGTTTTAGCACGAGTGACGCGACAATTGGTTAAGAGAAGCAATGGCGCAAATAGATACCTACATAATCTAACGTCTGACCCTGAGCCTTGTTGATTGTCATTTACAGCAAACACAAAGTTTAGCTGGAGCTAACGTTCTCTTGAATGGAACTCCATTTTTGTCATTATCTGATGATTGCAGAGGAATCTTTGGTAGAAGAACCTTCTTTCCCTTATATTGACCAACCGCAATTTCTGCACAGATGGTATTATGTCCTAACTCTCGACATATGAGCCTAGTTCCATTGCATAAACCTTCCATTGGGTTCAGATTTCTTAAAAGGATGATAGGACAGTTGCGCTTTAGGATAAGCCTATGAGGAGGAAGACCTCTTGGATTTAGAATTCAAAAATCTTAATCGTAGTCCTTGATCCCTTTCATTAAGGGTCCGCGGTAGCACTTGGCAAAAACATGTGCATCTCCAGAAAATCGATTAATAATGGTCTCATTAATATCATCAACAGCAGAATTTGTCCATAAAATGCACCGACCAATCATCGATATGGATCAAGGAATCATTATGCAAAAAAATCGATGATATTAACGATAATAAGAAAATTTAGATAGAAAAAATAAATTAAATTAATTGGAAGACCTGAAATCAAAGAATCTTTATTCCCAATTAATCAAAGGTCAGAATATTAACTCTGACCTGTCCAGTGAAGCATCTTTTGTATCATAAGGAATGCATATATTGCTACACAGAGATATTTTCCCATTTTCATCTTCAGGCTCATATCCCTCGCCTACTCTAAGCAAAAACTCTGAGAATGGATGATCAAATACTGCTCTCATATTCTCTGTGAAGGTAAGTTTCTTTAATGAGGTCCACAAATGTGAGTTAACAAAACTTGACTCAACCTGCACCTCACGTGTGGCATTACGAATAGCAGGCGGTGCAGTCACCACCAAACACAACAGTTTTCCTCAAGCGGATCACCCACGGTCCATAATATCCTTAAGAAGCATATCAAATGCTTCAATGGTTTCTTTTCTGGCCATTGAGGCTTCATCCTAGAGGATTAGCCAGCCATCATAATCGATCTATTGTTGAACTTTACTTGCTTGACGACAAACTTTTGCTTTGGAATATCGGTGGGATCTTGAACCTTGAGTGTGCAGTTCTTCCCCCCGGAAGAATTGATGGTTACAGAACTAGATGCAGCGAAGACTATATGGCCTTGAAGCATAAGCGGCTAGAATCGATCGATAAAGAAATGTCTTACCAGTGCCTCCAGGACCATCAACAAAAAAACACTGACCTTTTGAGGAAAAAACCTGAGACATGATAGCCTCATAAGCAGACTTTTGTCCTGCATTAAGTTTCGATGGCAAGAGCAGGTCTTCCTCTGAAAATTGCACATTCCTTGCACTCTCAATTTCTTTTGTAATCTTTTCAGGATCAACCGTACCAAGATCATTAGAGGTAAGATGGAAATCACCAAGACTCTTTCCCATTTGTTCTAGTAATCTATTTATTTCTCTAGGAACACAACCTCTAATATGTTCAAAACTATATCCAGTAAGAGTTGCATTGCGATGAAAATCCCTGGAAAGTTCAGCTTCGTGCTTTAACCACAGTTCTCCTGGATTTGATGGAGCACAGAAGCATAGAATTACTACAAACAAGGCTCTAAAAGAGGAAGGCATTTGGAAAACAGCGGCTTCCTCAAGCGTCTCGTCTATATACGTATCAGATTGCAGCAAACCCATACGAAAAGCAGCCTCTCTATAAGAACTCATAAGAGTTCCATTAACAGTCAATAAATTATCAAAAGAAGTAGGTGCACGAACATGGGATAGGAGCAGCCTAAGATAGTATCGCTCTCCCTCGCTTGGATTCACAGTAACCATTCTCCCAATGACCTTCCCACGTTTTCTCTCAGACCATCGCCTCTTCGTAGGCTTCCAAACAAAAAATTCAGGAAACTCTTTATATAAGCACTTAAGGTCTTGTGCTCTATCATTAACTCGGTTCATATAAAAGAACTGAGTCAACATTGTTTTGGTAAAATCTACATTTTCCAATAAATCTGCAAGGTTCGTTTTCTTATGAAAAGAAACCATTTGTTCACCAGGTAGGTGCACCTGCAGTGGACATACAGAAGGGGTCATTTTATTGAGAGTGAACCTAAAAATCCGCCAGCAAGCTTCTGTAGCAGCTACATACCTCCCAGCCTGAAAATCTCTGATTTCGTCAACATCCTCATGGTTGTTTTCAGAATGAATATGGAAACTCACCCTGTCGTGACCTTTGTAAACATATTTGTATAGGTACTTGACTAATTTGACCGTAGAACATATCTCGACATTCAAATGACAGTCAAATAGAGCAAGCAGGTATGGATTATAAGGCACCACCCACCTATTATCTAGAGGTTTCTGTCTAACAGTAACTGAAATGCCATTTCGTCTACGCTTATAATGAGGATAACCATCTTCCGAATGAGTGGTGCATTCACAAAAATCCTTTGGATAGTGATTCTTGCAAACTCCATTTTTCATGCAAACATTATCTGGGTTTAACAACCCACATGGACCATGCATCATGTGTCTAATAACAAGCGAATGCAAGTATTGCTGCTTCTTCGGGTCTGGAATTTCAGCAGATACAATTTTATCATATGCATCAGCGTTTAATGGCTTATATTCAGGCTTTAATATCACCAATAAATGAGCATGGGGAAGACCTCTTTTCTGAAACTCTATGACATAAACGCATGCGGCCACCTCACCAAAAATCTTTTTTTTTATAATCTCAGCTTTTAACATCTCTAGTTTTGCTCTGAACACTCTAGCAACCAGATCAGGTCGATCCTGAGCTTCCTCTTGATAATGAAGATGGGCTTGTATCTCTTTCCACATAGGGTTGCATGTCATAGTGATAAACAAATCAGGTTTACCGTATTTCTGAACCAACGCCATAGCATCTATGTACCTCCGTCTCATATCTCTCGGTCCACCAATAAAAAACGATGGAAGATAGACTCTCTTTCCCACCTGACCTCCCTCTGTATGACCACTGGATATGCTATCAATAACACCCTTAAGAATCTCTGTCCTAATCTCTCTCTGTTTCTTTCTATGAAAATCAAGCCTAGAAGTTTCGATCTTAACATAGATATCTACTGCAAATTGCTGAAGCAGTCTTCCAGTGTGCAAAAGCATAGATCTATCATCATCCCTCATTTGCAACTTATAGCAGTAGTATTCCCTAGCTAAGACTGTTTCACGTTTCTTCTTTCCCTTCTCAGCAGCTTAGAAACAAAAGGAATAACAGAAAAAATGGACGTCACTATGTAAGTGAAACAGAACATCTAAGCTAACAGAATAACCTCATTAATCAAATAAGTAAACATACCTGCATTTTCTATATCAACCAATTGAGAAGCACTCCCTATTAGCGAAGGATCAAGAAACGTGTCATCATCTGAGTCATCCCTCTTTCTCTTATTTGAATCACATTTCCTTGGGATACCATAATGCCACCCAGCCTCACCGTTTGGAAATAAAATAGGATACTGCAGAGAATCATAGCACGCAAAGTAGTGCTGAATCCTATGGCTCACATTTGAATGTGTATACACTTGAATGTGAGCATTTCTATCCAGATCTTCATTTGCATCTTCTGTCCAGATTGCAGCGACTTGAGAAGAAGTCGGTAGATTAAAAACACGCTGATCCAAGCCTGGGTTAGAGTTTAAAATGATTTTATAATCATCAAGATTATGGACCTCTCTCAGACCCTTGAAGAATTTCGTATAAGGATTTTCACCAAGAATGCGCATCAAAAGCCTAAGAGTACTCTGACGCAACCTAGGCGAAGAACCAAGCCTCTTTGATAGCTCTTCTTCTTGGTCATAGAAGTACAACTGAATGCCAGTAGGAGGATGACCAGACGATTTCAAACTATTCAATATATGATACACTTGGCCCTGAACGCGGAAGGTGTAAATGCCTCGAGTATTTTTCGTTAACTCAGAATCGTACTTTGCACCAAAAGATGTAAATGCAAGACTGTTATTATAAGTGCGAACATTCTTTCTAAACTCCACACACTCTTCATCCATGCCAGAGAAGAGTCGAAACAAATCATAAGGCATCGCAGGTATGACAACTGAAACCTCCCCCCCAGAACAGCAAAATTTTGGCGGTTCTAAATGAAAACGCTAAGCGCCACAGTACTCACAATCCGGAGCATCAGGAAGAATCATAGGTTCAGTTGGAATTTTATCTAGACGGGAGACTTTACTTTTTCTAGGCTTCTTTCTAGTTCCTGAGAGAAGGACAAAATACATATCATTCCAGAGGAATGAAAGAAAAGCAGGCTAATAGTCTAGTAATCACTTATTCTAAAGCATGCAAGAATTGCAAAAAAATTGCTACCTTTACCCTCAACGCGCTTGTTGACATCATGAACACGTGTACTAACAAGCACGGTTGATTCAGTCCCATGATTCGACAAAGGAGACTGACCAACAGACATAACACATGTGCCTTCATTTACCAAAGGTTCAATATGAGCTGATAAAAGCAATGGGAAAAAGGGTGACATAAGTTAGATGGGAAAAGAAAGCACCCAGTATAAATATCAATGCAAGGGGTTATTAGAGCCAATGAAAAATCAATACAATGTGAAACATTAGATCACATATATACGTAGATATTCTGTTGGCTGGTAACTACCCGAACAGCAGAGATTAACCACTAAAGAGTCTCAAATATAACAAGAAGCTATACCTTCTGATAAACATGGCGAAACATTAGGAGAAACAGAAGGAGCTGGCTGATCAAAACAAAAGGAAATGTTCGACAATGGTTGAGGACCATTAGAAGAAGACACTGGCTGATTGGAAGAAGATGTGACACTTGAGGATGACTGAAGATTATTTGACAAACAATCAAACACTTCGGCCAAGCCATCATTACTAATAGCATCACACTTATCACAACTGGACTGCCCCATAGTCGAGACATCTGCACTTGCATCACTCAGAGACAACCTAGCTGCAGAGACATATCTATTTCGGTTTGATTTATATTTCTTTGTTTTCTTGACAACAGGAGAAGGCGTATGGGATGGAATCTTCCAACCCCTCTTAGCAGCGTATCTTTCCCTCCTCCTTTGCAACATTGCATCCTTTTGCTCTTTTGGCATGGCAGCATAACGACCTCGCCTAACGGCATTACAATCCGTTGGCTGAATTGTACTGACTATTTAATAATTGAACCACAGAATAATTAGAAAGTGCGAAGTAAAAGCATGACACTCAACCAAGAGAAGATTCCGAATGTTCTCAGAAAAAAGGCCACAACATAGAAGGACATCTCAGAAGATATAATAAGTCATGTGATAACATCGCCTATATATAGGAATTGAACCTACAAATTGAATCGAACAGTTTTTTTCTACCATGGAAATAACTGTTAAGCAAACATAGCAAACAAACAGGTATAGTCGAATGTACCTGGTAAACCTTGCATGCCAGTATCAGAAATAACTCAGCTTGAAATGGAGAACAACCAGGAACCTGAAGAAATGCCTTGTCGCTAAAGAAATGGTAATCATATCAGAGATAATATGCAGGAAAGAGCAATGAGCATAAAAGATGCACCAATATTAGCGCAAATAAGGGAAAAACAAACATGTGAAATTCATGAAATCAGACTTGTCTATAAAGAATACTTAGCAGCACAATGAACAAAAAAAAAAGGTCAAAAATATTAATGTAAGGAAATCACATGATCAAATGGAGAATGGCGGCTCAAGTAAGAAGATAAATGTAACGTACCAGAGCAACGAAGAACACAATTGCCAAGAACACAAGATGAACAAGAAAATAATGATAGAAAGTATAAAAGGTAAAAAACACACCTGGATAATGACCAACAGTCTAAAAGAAGTTGCTGCAGCAAAAAGCATCAATGAATTATCCGTAAGGTAAAGCAGGAAAAAAACAGAGGCTCCAATATGGGACAAAAACAGAGGCTGCAATGAAAAACCAGCTCTGTCTCCATGAGTCTGATGGCAGTACAAGAACATTAATTAGTAATAGCCAGAATACAAGTACCAATGAACAGACCATCAGTGTAATTTTTTTTAGCTTAAATTGGCATAGTCACTTAGCAAGAGTAGGCAGACCAGATCGAAAGCACCTGCCAAGAAACGAAATGAACACTGGAGCATACACATGCCTTCCCTATCAGTAGATAGTAGTTGGGGGAGGGGGGAAAGTGGGGAAAACACTCCTGCAATAGCACCCATGCACTTATGGTAAAAAAGCAGCTTATCAATGGTTGACTTCGTTCACTACATATCAAAGCGCATTGCTTGGTAGGTCCGAGGTAAAAAAATAAAAGTTGCGAACCCCAGCCCTACTCTCTCACAAGCACTCTAAATCAAAATTTAAGGCTTTTTCGTTACTTTCATTTTTTAATCTAAAATTGACATTTTCATGTATTCATTACTTCGTGACTCATTCTCACTCACTTTTTTGTTTATTATTTGTGTCTAGATGTTTGAAATTGATTAAACTCAGAATTATTGATATTCATAAATCCTTACAAACTTGTGATTATTTCTATTAATTCCCCTGTATTGACTATTAGTTTTCGCAGACTATGTGCTCAGGCTTTATTGCTGCCGGTCTGGTTCAGAATGCTTCCAATAGCTATAATAACAGTAGGAACTTCAACAATAGATATGGCTTATTTCATTTCAGGTAATAAAGGTAGCTGGAACTGTTGAGGCTACCATTAGGCTACAGGCTTTGTTTTTTCCCCTCTGCCTCTTTTTTTTAGAACGTCGTTTTTGTACAAGTTGAATGTGCATTTCATTTATGAAGTTTAACGTGTGAAATAATTTTGTTATATTGGGTTGTATATTATTTCACAGTTTTTAATGAAAAATCAAGAAAATGATTAAAACAGAGCATCGAAAGAAAACGATTCCCATAGGCAGCGGTTTCATGGCAATTTCATATGATTTATAATGCCATCCCTTTGTAAGCCATGATCTGAAAATATCAACCAATCCCTTTTTTATTTTTTTTATTACTCAAAATGCTAAACATTGTAAAAGCGAGTGCGAATAGATTAATCTTCATGACAATCCTTTCCATCACCAATTGTGTGCGTACAGATGCATGCGGACTAATATGTGCATATAAAAAAGAGGAAAGCATTGACTGAATCCTTTGCTAGGAAATTGTTATCCCTCCCAAAACAAAAATAATATGCAAATTCTTTAAAAAAGATTTTCAGCAAACGTAGGAACCAAAACAAATCAACAACAAATTCAAAAGAGGACCTAAACCCTCCAATGAATACACCAATGTTGATAGATTGCTCGGTAACTAATTTGGGAAAAACGAAATAATAGATACCCTTGAAATTTACTATTACATAATACAGCTGTGACACCAAAAAATAACCACTATGGAAAAAAACCATGTGCTCCTAAGCTTAGCATACAAACAAACCACTGCTTGGGCAAAAACTATAGCTTTCACAGTTCATTCCTACACTGGAAAATTTTTTTTTTTTTAGATAACGATCATATAGATAGACCGCAGCTGACCAGTCTGCACACCAGACTAATTAGCCCAAGTATAATAGCACATGCAGACATAAAAAACAGAATAAAGCTCTAAAACAACATGCCAAGAACACAGGCAAAATATCCAGTCCCCCGGCCAAACATGCCAGCACTACAAGTCTAACCAAAAACAATAGCCAGCATATGACAACAACTAACAAACATTGCAACAACTTCACCAGTGGTGATCAAAAGGCACCTCACCACTAAGAAAGCCAGCTACTAATTGAAAGTTCAGGCCAACACTATCTAACGAGAAAAACAACATAACTTAGAACAATAGATCCCTAAATGTTTCAAACATCACCACTCTCAGCTAAACCAACTTCATATGCTGTAACAACAGTGTATCTAACTGATCTAGATGCCATAACGACATCATCAGAATGTTTAACACAACAGAGAAGTAATTTGCCTGCAAGCTCACTCTCTACATGATCTATAAGATTAACATCCTGCATAGAAAGACACAAAAACAAAAGGGAAAAAAAAAACACTTATCAGATAAGAAACAACAGTAAAATACACTGCTAGTAAGAAAAAAGTTGATAAGAAGCAACCTCTTGCTCAGCTTGCTGAAGGCGGAAAGCCTTTAAACCAATTAATTTCTCAGCCTCCTCTCCCATTGCTATAATAGTCAAGCTCCCACTATCATCTTTAATCATGAAAGTAACACAAGCTCTGAAAGCAAACAATAACATAAATATATATAGAAAAAGCATCACTTAGAGAAAAAAACAGTCTGAGTGCGCACGTGTACAGTCAGAGAATAGCAATTGAGAAAGAAATCACACCACCATACCTTGGAAAAGGATACACCTCTCGACTACAATAGCAACACATAATTCCCCAGTTCACAGCAAAATCATTTGGCAGATAGCAATGAGGACAGGCTAAGTACCATAACCTACCCATCTTATGATCAAGACAGACACGACCTTTGATCCATGCAATACCCAAATCCTATATAAAATGTACAACCCATTCAAGACAAACGAAATCAGATAACAGCATGAATAATACCTCCTAAAACAATCACAGAGAATAAAGATAAGCACTCACAAATTTTGTTACATGACTTATAGTGGAAATCTGACTAACTCGATTATCACTAACAGGTGGAAGAAGAACTGATGCATCCAAATAACTCCTTGCATTAATCATTGGAGCCAAATGTGAAGCGTTATCACGATACCTAAAACAAAGACACATCACCCAGCACGCACCCGATTGAAGAAAATAACAAGGGGTGGAAAAAAAGAAAGCAACCAAACTAAAGATAAATAGCCACTGAGTACAAACCAAGCCTGAAGTCTGGATGCTTCATGAACATTCGGGGAAACCAGTATAACAGAGGATGATTGGGTGGTGAGTGACAGATCTATCAAAAAAACAGAAGTGAGCATTATATATGCTAACAAGCAACAAATGACCAGAAACATTAGCCAAAAAAGCTGTGAACAAATGACTCACAATTATCTGTAGTCACTTGGAGCCTTATACCAATAATAATTGGATTCTGCTCAATATTTGCTATAATAGCAGACCCTTCAATAGATTCAAACTCATTCCACAGCGTCAGCACAATTGGCCTCAAACTAACAAAAAACAAGAACCAAATAGATTAGCTAGCAATTTATTGAGTCCACACCTACATGGACAACCTAAAAAACATCACATAAGAAAAGAACACACTCATAATCGACGATCACATAGTCCCTCGCAACCGATGGCCCTCCAGAAAAGAAAACTTCCCTTGGAGGCAACGCACAAATCACAACTCCTATGACATCTGGCAAGAAGGCAAGAATAGACCAATTCACTAGTCACGACAATTGTGAAAATAGTTAAACAGGAAGAAAAACAAACGGATAAAAGAAATTACTTATAAAAGTTTCCGTGTTAGCAACAAAGTGAAAGTTTTTTGAGGATCGAAGGCCAAAGTAGTACGGCAGTTTGGGAGGTCCTGCCTGAGTAGCCTCCTCAATCATTGTTCCTTCAGCTAATACTCAGTAGAAACGATAGCTTCCAATGCCACGATGGTCAGGTATTTCATGTACCAAAGCCTTCGAAATATAGTATTTCCTAAAGGGTACAGGAACTCCATCAAACCGTGCTATATTAGCATCAATCGCCAGTGCAGTAACTTTCACCCCCTGAGGCAGATGAAGAAAAAATTACAAAACTTAACAACAGGGCACAAAACAGGAACACAATCAAAATAGCACAGACAACCTAGGTGCACACCTGAAAATCAGCGAACACGAAATAATGAAACCTTTTAGGCAATTCGCTGCCACATGTAGTCTTGACATGCGATGCCTCAATCAACTGAACATGCGATGACCAGTCAAGAAGATATGTATGAACCTCAGGAACACGCAACTTCCCCTCAACCATCTCCGACCACATTGCTTTAAACACCACAGAGTAGAAATAAAAGGTAAGAAAAATTAACAAACAAGCAAAATCCTGCACAGGCAAATCAGCAAACAACTCTAAAATAAGGGAAAACCCTCCTATTCCATGAGCACCTCTTTGACAGTTCAAGTTTCTACTTATTTCCATTAATCTATACTGCATGCTTACAAGCTGTCCCCTTTCTAACAATATATCCATGGCTTTAGCAACCGTGCGCAACATTTTGTTCTTACAAGCTCCAAGCTTTTACACGCAAGAAGAAACTGAAGAACTCCAAAATTAAGCTACGCAAGAAATAAGAAATAAAAACGAAGGGAAAAACGAGATTTAGGCAAACTAATAGCAAGAACAGAACAAGAGCGAGGAATAATACTTGAGAATGCAATAGGAAACCTCCATCTCCCATTTTTTTCCCATTAATCCATACTGCATACTCGTAATCCGTCCCCTCCCTAACGATAAATCTAGTCAGCCTTCTATATATCAGTGCCTTTAGCAAGCGTGTGCTATATTCGGTTCTTGCAAACCTCAAGCTTTTACAAATGAAAAGAAACCGAGGAGGTCCAAAATCAAGCAGCTTGAGAAATAAAAACGAAGGAAAACACAAGATCCAAGCAAACTAATAGCAAGAACAGAATAACAAGCGATTTGATCGAGTGCCTAATACAAAAAAAAACCCAAAAAAAAAAAATAGATCCAAGCAAACAACAGAATCCAAGGAAAATCCATATCCAAAACAGAAAGACGGACCTCAGGAAGAGGAGGCAACAAGCGAAGCGAGGATACACAGCTGTGGGAAAAAATAGTTGTTAACAAAATTGGCAGGGGCAACAAAAAAACAAATGCAGAGAAAAAGAATGCAAAAAAAGAAGAAACTGAAGAACTCTAAAATTAAGCTACGCAAGAAATAAGAAATAAAAACGAAGGGAAAAACGAGATCTAGGCAAACTAATAGCAAGAACAGAGCAAGAACAGAATAATAACAGGAATGCAATAGGAAACCTCCATCTCACATTTTTTTCCCATTAATCCATACTGCATACTCAGTCCCTCCCTAACGATAAATCTAGTCGACCTTCTATATGCCTTTAGCAGCGTGTGCTATATTGTCTTGCAAACCTCGAGCTTTACAAATGAAAAGAAACCGAGGAGGTCCAAAATCAAGCGACTTGAAATAAAAACGAAGGAAAACACAAGATCCAAGCAAACTAATAGCAAGAACAGAATAACAAGCGATTTCGTCCAGTGCCTAACACAAAAAAAACCCAAAAAAAAAATAGATCAAACAAACAATCAAGGAAAATCCAGATCAAAGCAGAAGACGGACCTCGGAAGAGGAGGCAACAAGCTGAAGCGGATACAATCTTGGGAAAAAAATAGGCATTAACAAAATTGGCGGGCAACAAAAAAAACAAATCTGAGAGAAAAAGAATGCAAAAAATCAAACATTATACCTAAAAGAGCAAACCAAAATAAGACCAATGAAGAGAGTCACTGCAGAAAGGGAAAAGCGCACAATAATAAGAAAGCAAAACATACAAGCAATAGGAAGTTAAAATAAAATGCAAGCATGAGAAATACACGAAATCTCTCGGACCAGACCAAAAAAAATGGAAGGCAAGGAATAGCTCATATCTGAGCAATTTCTAGTGACAAGAGGCAAGGAAGACAAATTTGCTAGCCAATGGCCTCAGATCCACCTGAGCATCAAATTGTTGATTGCTTAAAAGGAAGGATCTGAGAAAGAGGACGGAAAGTTGTGAGAGAAAGAAAAAGGAAATTTTGATTGCCAAAAAAACAAAGATACAGAAAGAGGACATAAAGTCGATGAGAAGAAGTTGAGTAAAAGGAAAGAAATTGAATAAAAGCAATTAGATCTGAGATCTTTGGCAAAGAAAGCGAGCAAAATTGCAGTCAATTGTATAAGAGGAGGCGGGAAATACCACATCTGACCACGTGACTTTGACAATGAGTGAGCCGAATTGATTCTTGCATCCATGACTTGACGAAAGTGGCTAATCCAACTCTTATACTATTTATGTGGATAAGAGTTTCATAGATACTAGGAGGCATAAACCGCGCACTGCGCGGTAGAGATGAAAGAGTACATGCCCAGTTCAGTAAAAATAGGTAAGAGCATTATATAGATTAAACTGAGATTTGAGCTTTACTGCAAACGAATCAGAAGAGTAATTGCATTGGCAGGCAAACAACACAGTAAATAGAGACTAATTAATGTCTACAGGGGGAACTACTCAAAGCAGCCATAGAAAGTAAACGGTTAGACAGAAAGGAAGTCTGCAGATGGAGAGCAGAAATTTTGGAAGGAGTATCACTTAAAGAGCGAAGTTGAAGTGCCATGGATACATCCTCTCGAGTCCTTTTCGGTTGAAGATGATAACAGCAAACGATGTTCTGGACTGTGGAATAAAAAGAAGCAAGTCGCCTTCTCTGAGCTTGTGATCACTAACAAATGTGTTCCAGTTGTGGCTAAATTTCCTCTCTGTCATCCCGATGACATATGTTTTATGACCTATCACAATATGAATAGTTGGAGTCTTGGACTCGTGTAACTGAAGTCTGCAAGCTCGGGAAGGTTCTGTCAAATAAGAAACAGTAAGAAATGGCCACGGAAAACAAAGGACCAGCGTGCGTAGAAATATACCAACCAAGTGGTATTTATGCTGTTTAGCGTAGAATTGATAGAAGGGGGTGAACGCTAGCGGATGATGTCGAAAAAATGGATTTATGGATGATGTAATAAAATGGGAATCTTGCCTGCTAGTTTGAGAACCTGTGAAGAAATTAATGGTTGCATTTAGTATTAGAAAATAAAATCCCTTGGCGAAAATTGTATGGTAGAATAGATTGGTGGAAGAACAGAATGATAACTCGGCATTGGTAAAGGAAGTGTCCAAGGCATAGAAATGAGATTTTGTGTGCAGTCGAATGCCATGGCATCGTAAATGAGATTGGCTTTTTTCCTCAGAAAAAGCAGATTGTATTCAGAAATCAGGTTATCTTTGCAGTAGGACTCCCAGCCAAGCTCGAAGCAGCTGTCATTGATTCCCACCTCCCAAACAGCAGTGCCGTGGTAGATCTTGATGATTTGGCTGTCTTGAAAGAGTGCGGATTTAAAAATAGCAGAAGGGATGGCCTGTAAAAGACAAGGGATAAATGTAACATTAAAATGAACTGGAAATCTGTTTTTCGAGGGTACATTAAAATGAAGTGTAACCTGTTTCTGTCGATTTAAACAGAACAAAACGTAACACCATGGTTCTCCTTCTGGCACAACTTGTACTGGATCAGGTAAATTGTCTATAAGAAGCAAATAATTAAATAGTTAGAGATAGGCTGATAATGTATAGAAGGGGAAAATAACAAGTTGCAGTATATACGTCTCAAGAGAGACAGGTGTAAACCTGGTGCTACAAAGGCCTCATGGCTGATACTAATTACATTTTGCAGCCACTGCTAAACCGAAGCAGGAGAATACAGTGATGGTTCACCCAATCGTTCAAACACCACTGGATACATTTCAAAGAATTTTCTTTTCAAGGAATACTCTGGGTGTCCATGGGATGATTTGGTAATCGTTGCAGCATGAATCCGAGAATGATCAAATGTGCAAAGAAAATATCGGATCTTGTTCTGGAGCTTGACTTTCTCCCATTTCTTGAAAGGGTTTTTGGGTCTATCCATTAGTGGAGAAATACGGAGAAAATGTTGAGGGATATAAGGAATGGAAGTGGATACAGTATGTATAAGTTTTAAGTTGGACGACAATTATTGTGAGGGTGTGAATATACACTGAATAAAGGTCTAGGCATGTGTCGTATAGAGAGACACAGGCAAATGAAGACACTGAATAAACATTTACAAGCATTGGTTTGAATGCACTTTATTGTAGGCAGATACACTGACGAACTAATGAGGCTGCTGATGATTGCAGTGTGCCTTAAAGTGAGGATATTAATGAGTTGTGCCAGCAACTGTATATGATGTCAGTAAGAGCTTTGGAAACTCAATGCACCAGATTCGCTGAAAGCATTAGTAAAAAAAATAAAAAGTATTGATAGGTCCACAAAAACATAAATTAAATGAACAAGATGCCTGGCTAGGCAGTTTGACAGTAGCATTCTAAATGGAACATAGCATAGAATGAATATAAGCACAGGGAATGCAAGGGTATAGGAATTAAGCATTTCTTGGCTTCTTGTTGGTTACAGAAGCGTGAGTCTTGGAAGCAGAACAATTAACTTCTCCAGAGAGCTGTAACTCGCTGGCCGAAGAACAGGCATCGCCTGAAAGACCAGGAACTAGTTATAGATAAATTTGTAGAAAAGAAAGCATAATCAGTAAGTAGAAAACATAATTCAATGGTCAGTGATTACCTAGCTGTGAAGTGATGTCATGTTGATCCTCAGAAGTCGGAGTAATAATAGAGGCTGTTGAAACAGCATCTTTAACTTCGTCAGAAAGTCCAAATTCGTTTGCAAGGGAGCGTTTCACTCTTGAAGTAGAACCTTTATTTTCTATATAAAACTGGATATTCAGAGACAATATTCCTGAAAATATGAACGATCATTTGAGACAATGTGAATTAAAACGCCTAGACAACACCTGGAGTTGTTGCTGCAAGAAGCTTAATCTCCGTGGGCGCAACATCAATCTCAGCAATACTCTCAGCTTGGCTTTCAGTTATTTCAATCTCCCTAGTGTCGTCACAGTAATAAACAACCGTGTAACGCTGGAATGTGCCATCATCTTTAGTGCTTCCAGGTTTAACCTGAGCTATGAATGTTTTAGCTGCTAACTGGCTATGAATCATCTCTAGTGGCAGCTGTTCATTCTGCATAATGGCAACGAACAGAACAGCAACTACAAACCAGGACATTTATTCTAATCATATAGATGGTGTATATAATACGCAGCTAAATAAAACAAACCCTGTTGTGATAGTCCATTGCTTCGAGTGCGGTAAAGCCGAGTAGCTTCTCAGCTAGTTCACCAAAGACAGATGCTGTCAGGACTCCTGTACTATCAGTAAGGTCCATATCAAATCGGCACCTACATATATGGTCACAAGTAGAGGCATGGCTTAGACAAAGTGTTTAGAATACGATAACAAGATTAATACAACGAAACTCGAATCATGCCTTGGCACCGCAGATTGCTTTTCATCACAGTGGTTGCAGGTGTAGGCGCAATTATAGTTTGCTGCTGTTCGTCTGCAACACTTAGTACAGGCCATATACCAGTATTTCTGGAATATGTGACGGAATGAGAAACGCGCCTTAACCCAGGAAAGCTGTGGAAACGCAAGTATTAGACAGCGTAAGCTACGTTATGAGTATCCATGTAACCAGGATATG
Organism: Gardenia jasminoides; assembly: GCA_013103745.1. Classification (NCBI taxonomy): domain Eukaryota; kingdom Viridiplantae; phylum Streptophyta; class Magnoliopsida; order Gentianales; family Rubiaceae; genus Gardenia; species Gardenia jasminoides. The sequence goes on from CM023096.1 coordinate 31,700,082, forward strand.
TAATAGGTTAGCAAAATGACCTTTTTTGTGGCAAGAACGATACGAATAGGAGCAATTTTTTGCTTTGGCTGATAGAGCACACTTTGGCTGCGATTGTTGTATGCATTTTCCTGGAGCAGCTCAGCAAACTTATCTTCATTTCTAATTGCCCTGTGTATAGGGATTAAAAAAGAGCATGAGGCCATGGCAATATGCTGAATTAAAATAGGTAAAATTATTATAAGAAGAATGACTCTCTAACCAATTCCTAAGCTGTCTTGCATCACCAACAGGTGGATCGATAAGGATCATTGAGTCACTCCTGGTAGAAAGACCAATACCTACTTGAAACACGAACATTCTTCATAGATTATCAACGAGAGAAAAGAGCGAGCCAGGTAGCAAGAACATAAAGTGTGGAATAGAAACTCTCAGCATACCATTATAGGACACGACCTTGAGTCTACGGCCGCTAATAACAGGGCGCTTTCTGATCTGCTCAGTGAGAAGTTTCCCTTCCGTTTCAGTGAATTTGTTCCATAGAGATAACACCATTGGTTGCATTCTGTGATTAAAATAACGCAATTACCTCCGAAGCAGAATACAGCGAATGCTAAAGCCATAGAAGCGAAAAGAATAATTTCACACACTCACTCTTCATTAATAAGCAAAAATCTCTGCACACGCGAATCTTGCGACTGGATATTAATAGGTGTAGCAGTTTGCACGTCAATGACCACTCCGAGAACATCTACATTGATGAAAAAACGTCTTTTAGATGGCTAAAGGAAAAGAGCTCATATAATTTCTTATCACAGCAGCAGGGTATTCTATGCAAGTCTCACACACCAACTGTGTCAGTCTTTGAATCAACATAGAGAGGCAGGTCTTTGAAAGGCTTATAGTTAAAGTTGCAGAATAAACCAGTGTTGTCGTCATCATCATCCTCCTCAACAACAGTCTGGGTACTTATAACCCATTGGATGGTCATGCCATCAAACTGGTATTTCTTTTCAATTTCCCTCACTTCAGCATTTGAGATGCGGTATTTTCTGTATAGCTGCAGCTTTGGTCCCATTTTTTCAATAGCATTGTTGAAGAGTATCCCCTGGACTCGAGAACCCTGTAAACAAAGAATCTCACATGAGCAACAATAATTGCAAATATGAATTATAAAGTTTTCAAGGAAACAGACCACTGAATCAGAAAATATGAACTTCTGATATCTTGTCGGGCTAGTTCGGGCTGCACCAGCATGCATCTTTTCTTCCACAGCAACCTTAGCAGTCCAGTTAGTCATCCTTGGTTTGATATCAGCAATCGGCATGAATCTAGACATCCTAAACAAATAGAATAGCTCAGGAAGAGTTAAGTTGCGGGTTAATCCTGTGGAAAGGACAACTTGAAAGTAAAATAGAACCTATAACATGCAAGGAATGCACCAGAAAGGGATCAATTTGTACCAGCACAGTAATTACTAATTATCGTCTAGACAATTGCAAAACCTCACGGAAAACAACATTCCTCGTTTTAGTGCGCGAGGAAGAATCAGAAAAAGTTCCCGGTATAATAAGAACCTTGACTGCACTTGATGTTTTTGCACGTGACAAGGCAACATATAGTTGTCCATGAGAAAACACGGGTTCGCGTAAGTAAATCCCCACATAATCTAGTGTCTGCCCTTGCGATTTGTTGATAGTCATTGCAAAACAAAGTTTGACAGGGAACTGCGTTCTTCTAAAAGAAATACCATTTTTTTCATTATCAGCCGACTGGAGAGGAATTCTTGGTAGTAAAACGTTTTTCCCACAGTGCTGACCCACAGCAATCTCGGCATAAATCATGTTCTGCTTAAGCTCTCGACAAATCAGGTGAGTTCCATTACAAAGGCCATCTGCTGGGTTCAGATTTCGCAGCAGAATAACAGGGCAATTCTTCTTTAAAACCAACTTATGTGGAGGGAGGCCTTTTGGATTTAACGAATTAAGAAAATCGTCGTAATCACTCTGATCCCTTTCACTGAGAGCTCTATCAACGCTCATGTAAGTATGAGACTGACCGGGAAAGCGATCAATTATCACCTGGTTTATATCGTCAACAGCCGTGTTTGTTGCTGACAAGATACATCTATTTATCATTGCATAAGGATCCACTGAATAAACTTGTAGATCACAGAAGACCGACTCTATCAACCTGTTTTATTAAAAAACTTGTGAGAAAATAGTGGCAGGCAAGCTAAGCTTGTATGACAGCCTACATACTATCATGTATATGTACACAAACACCAAGGCATATGATAAAAATGTGTTAGAACATAACCTGTCAACAGAATCTTCCTTATTGATATATGATATCAGCATATCACTATACAAGGATATCTTTCCATCATCATCCTCTGGCTCAGTCCCTTCTCCAACTCTAAGAAGAAAATCTGAAAAAGATTTATCAAGAGAAGCTCTCATGTTCTCCGTAAGAGTGAGCTTTTGCAAGCTATTCCACAAAGAAGAGTTAACAAAAGTCGACTGGATCTGAATGTCTCTGTTTGAATTTTGAATTACAGGGAGGGTCTGACGGAAGTCGCCGCCAAAAACAACAACCTTGCCTCCAAAAGGGCTGTCTGAGTCCATGATATCCTTAAGAAGCAAATCAAAGGACTCAATGGTCTCTTTCCTGGCCATGGAAGCTTCATCCCATAAGATTAATTTGGCCATCACAATCAACCTAGCAGTGGAGCTCTGTTTACTTACCTGGCAAAACTTAGCAGTAGAAGCATCAAGAGGGATTTTAAATCTCGAGTGAGCAGTCCTCCCTCCGGGTAGAATAGATGCGGCTACACCTGATGATGCGACAGCTAGTGCTATGTAACCCTGTGATCTTAAGGTTGTTAGGAGTGCACGATAAAGAAAGGTTTTTCCAGTCCTTCCAGGACCGTCAACAAAGAAGCTTTTGCCTTCAGATGCAAAAACCTCTTTCATAATACAGTTGTAAGCAGACTGTTGACAGGTATTTAGGCGAGAAATCGTAAGCAAGTCATCTTCAGAGAAGGGAACACTTTTTTCACTCTCAATTTCCTTCGTCAACTGTTCTGCATGAGTGAACTGCCAAGCATCAGCAACCAAATCATAATCAGTTATATGTTTTCCCATTTGTTCAAGTGACCTGTTGATATCATTTAACACACACATTCTAATCTGATCAGAATCGGAGGCAGTGGCAGCAGCAGCTCTTTCCAAATCCCTTGACATTTCAGCCTCGTATTTCTCCCATAAACTCTTTGGATTGGAAGGAGAGCAAAAAACAAGCAAAACTGCAAACAGGGATCTAAGTGAAGAAGGCATTTGAAACGAAGTGGCCTCATCAAGCGTGTCTTCAATGTAGGTGTCTGACTGAAGCAATCCCATTCTAAAGGCAGCATCTCTATAAGAAGAAAAGCGCTGTCCATTGACAATAAGAAGGTCATCAAATGATAGAGGTGCACGAACATGCGACAACAATAACCTAAGATAGTAGCGATCACCTTCCCTTGGACTTGCAGTGACCACTCTCTCGATGACTTTTCTACGCTTTCTTCGGGTCCATTTTTTTTCATCAGGATGCCAGACAAAGAACTCAGGAAACTCACGATAAAGGCACTTAAGGCGTCGTGTCTTCCTGCTTCGCCTATTCATGGCAAAAAATTCAGTGAGCATTGTTTTTGAAAAATCCGTATCGTCTAACAAATCAGACAGGTTTGTATTTCTGTGGAATGAAACCATTTGTTCCCCTGGTAGATGCAACTGAAGTATGTAAACTGAAGGTGTCATCTCATTCAAGGGGAATTTATAAATACGCCACATGGCCTCTGCAGCTGCCACCCACCTAGCAGACTGGAAATCATGGATCTCGTCAATTTCGCAACAATTATCCTCAGATTGAATGTGGAAGCTAACTCGATCATGGCCCTTGTACACGTACTTGTATAAGTATTTCACTAGCTTAACAGTTGAGCAAATCTCCACATTCAAGTGGCAATCTATAAGAGCCAGAAGATAGGGATTGTATGGAACAACCCATCTCGCATCCAAGGAATGATTCCTGACCCTTATAAACGGGCCATTCTTTCTACATCTATAATGAGGATATCCATCCTCGGAATGGGTAGTATGTTCAGAATATTCCCTTGGATAATGATTCTTGCACACACCATTCCTCATACAAGCATTATCTTTATTCAATGATCCACAAGGACCGTGCATCATGTGTTTCATAACAAGAGAGTGCAAGTAATGATGGGTAATAGGATCAGGGATTTCTGCTGAGACCAATCTATCATATGCCTCCGGATTCAACGGCTTAAATTCTGGTTTAAGAATCAGAAGCATGTGTGCATGAGGAAGACCCCTCTTCTGAAATTCAAAAACATAAACACAGGCTGCCACTTCGCCAAAGATTTTTTTATTAAGTATTTCCTTTTTTAACATGTCGAACTTTGCCCGAAACACCCTTGCAACCAAATCTGGTCTGTCTTGAGGCTCCTCACCATACTTGAGATTTTCTTGGATTTCCTTCCACATTGTGTTACAAGTCATGGTTATGAACAAGTCTGGCTTACCATACTTCTGCACAAGAGACATAGCATCTATATACCTGCGTCTCATGTCTCTAGGGCCACCGATAAAAGAAGCAGGCAAATATATGCGACGACCAACCTGATCACCTCCAGTACAGCCAGACGATACACTATCAACAACTCCTTTGAGAATCTCACTCCTGATTTCCTTCTGTTTCTTTCTATGGAAGTTTAGCCTCGATGTTTCAATCTTGACGTAAATGTCAACCGAAAACTGCTGGAGCAATCTTCTTGTATGTAAAAGCATGGACCTATCATCATCTCTCAGCTGAAATTTATAGCAATAGTACTCCCTTGCAGATACTGTGTTACGCCTTTTCCCTCCTTCATCAGCCACTATAAAATAACATAACAAGCAAAATTATTGAAAGAGAAAAACAGGCTGTAAATAACAGGAAAATGGACAGTAAAAGACATGCTTGAGAAAAAAAACGTGCCTGCGTTCTCAAGACCAATTAGATCAGATACCCCTCCTATAAGTGAAAAATCACTCTCCATGTCGTCATCGTTGCTGTTTCTCTTCCTTTTATTCGAAGTGGTTCTCTTTGGAATGCCATGATGCCAACCAGATTCGCCACGAGGGAATAACAGCGGGTATTGCAAAGGGTCGTAACAAGCAAAATAATGTTGAATCCTGTGGCTCGAATTTGAATGGCTATATACTTGGATGTGAGCATTTTTATCAAGAGTATCGTCAGCGCTTTTGGTCCAGATTAAAGCAACTTCAGAAGTGCTTGGCAGATTATAAATTCGCTGATCCAAACCTAGATTACAGTTAAGAACAATCTTGTGTCTCTCAAGATCAGAAACTTCACGTAGATCCTTAAAGAATCTAGTATAAGGATTTTTTTCGAGAATGCGCAGCAAGAGTTTAAGTGTGCTCTCACGCAGGCGATGGGATTTTTTAAGCCTGGCCGACAGTTCTTCGTCATTATCATAGAAAAGTAACTGAATTCCTGTAGGAGGAGAGGCCGATGGGATCAGACTATTGAGCATGTGGTATATCTGGCCCTGAACCCGAAAGGTGTAAACTCCTAGATCATTTTTTGTGAGATTTCTGTCATACTTCGCACCAAGAGTTGCAAAACCAAGATTGTTATTATAGGTGCGAACGTTCTTTCTAAATTCCACACTCTCTTCATCTGCTTCAGTGAAAAGCCGAGCAAGGTCGTAAGGCATTGCAGGCTGAACAACAGAAACACTTCCATTTGAACAGCAGAAACCTGGAGGCTCACCATGGAACCTCTTCGCACTACAGTATCTACAATCAGCAGCACTGGGCAAGGTCAAAGGTTTGTTTGGGATCTTCTTTAAGCGAGATAGGTGACCATTGTTAGTCTTGACTCTCTTTGCCGCACCTACAAAGAAATGTATATATATCATTGGAAAGAGAGGAATTGCAAGATAAGTGCTAAGGAAGAAAATCTGTATTCAAGCTAATGCTAGAGCTAAGTACAAGCAGAAGCTACCTCGACCACGAGTCTGTGAATTGACGAGCTGTGTAGCAACAAAAATGTTTTCAATAGCCCTGCCTGATGAAGGGCTAGTTTGGCCAGTTGCTATGAAGGTCAAACCATCGTCAACAAGACAATGACCATTAACTGGTAAGATCAAATAATCAACAAATAAACGATAAACTACTAAGAATGCAGTAGAGCAGGATGCGAAAAAGAAAGAATAGGAAAAATTTGTCAAATATTATAAGAGGAGAGAAACATGCGGGAGAATAAAATACCTCCACCAGCAGGAAATGTATCACGGGACGAGGAAGCGGAGGGTGGTTGGTGCTGAGGTGGAGTTGAGGCATCAGCAGATGACAGAATACCACTAGTCATACTATCGAATAACCGAGCGTCGGGCCTACCAGCATCAAGCTGATCTCCAGGTGGAGGGAATGCGTTTTTGATGCCAGAAGAATGTTGAGTTCTAGCAGTATAAGCTTTTCGATTCTGTCTGGATCTCTTAATCTGGCGAACAATCGGAGAAGGAGTATCAGGCGAGACTGAATCAACTTTTTTTTCAGCATACTTTTCTCGTCTACGACGCAGCATGTCAGCCTTTTTTTCTCGGGGCATCTCGGCATAACGTTTACGTCGAGCGGCATTGCGATCCATGGAGCTAAGACTCAAACAATACGATGAAGCTCCCCTAACACGCAACTAATAGTAGCCCGCAAGAAAAGGGTTAAGGAGAGGCATCCTAAAATCAGCTACAAATCAGGATACATGAGGAAAAACTTACTAGCTCATCAAAGACAAACAGTAGTAAAAAGAACTGGTATCCTTATATACCAGTAGATTGCCAGCAAGAAAAAAGCTGTTAGGGGCAACAGTAACAAATACGAGAACAGAAGAACACAAAACTCTGCCTAAAACCCAACATATGCACTATGCTTAAATACTGCATATACAGAGCAAGTATAGACTTGTTAAGATACAAGCCAAATGAAAAAAACAACAGAAAGAATTCTCAAAACAACAAGAAGGAAAAATGGAGCAAACAAGCATGCATAAGCAAAACCATACACTGTACTTAAGAAATAGATAAGAGGAAAACAAGGCCATGCAACAGAGCACATGCAATGGGAAGAAATCAAGCATAGGCGAAAAATAGATGTGAGAACAAAACCTAGGAACTTTTCGTAAGCAAAGTGCAGGAAGCAACGTAAAGTGCAGCAGCCAAACGAAGCAATAGCTTAAGATAGCCGGTTGAAAATAGAAAAAATAATAATGCATTAGAATGTATCGTTATAAGGATACATAAAAAAAAAGGTGCCCAAAATAACAAGGATTCCATGGAAATAAAAGAAAGCATTGCTCACCATAAAGGTCTCAGACGGATAAGGATCCTTTGCCAAAGAGAATGCAATGAAGGTGGAATAGATAACAAATTCTCCTGTTGTCAGACCAAATAGAAGGATAGGAGGAACAAGACGAAGAGGGAGCAAGAGCCAATAAGGCAATAGCTACTTATAACCAAGGGAAAAATAATTACGTTTCCTGCTGAACCAAAAGAAAGCAAGCTCTGCTGCACGAAACAGGAAATAAAAGTCTGAAAAAAAAAAGGCTATACCAAACAGGTCAGAAAAGTCAACTTAAGAAATACAGGCCTCATGGGTGGAAAAGAATTGCACTAATATAAGATTCAAAAAACATCACCATTTTAGGATTAAAGCCAGGAGAAGCAGAAAAAGCAACGATTTTTTTTTCAAAAAATGAATAGTCTCTGCTGGGACAAAACAAAAACGCATTAAAACCCGAAAAAAAAAGAGAGACAAACACCATGTGGCCAACAGGGGAAAAAGCACAAGTCAGCAACGACCACTGTCCCCACAAAATAATTTTTTTGGCTCATACCATGTACACACTGGGAAATGCATACGTTTTCCAGGTTTTGACTGTCGGTCCGATAAGTTAGTTATAGTAAATTGCAACCTGTTCTTGGGTTAGAGTCTCAGTCAGCTAAGGTAGACGAAACAATTCCAAAAGACGAAACAAACTGATTAGAAAAGCATGAAGAGGACTAAAAACGGGAGCGAGGACTATTGTTAAACCGATTTTAAAACATTTGGAATCCTTTATTACAAGAGAATTAGTAGGAGCACATTGATAGCCAAACGTTTGCAATGCGCTAAAGAAGAAAAGAAAATTTTGTAGCTAGTCGAAGGAAGCGACGCCGTGATTTTTCGTTGACCAATCCTTGTTACGTGCAATCGAGCTTCGCACTTCAATGCGGGCATTAGTTTGATCGGAACGTAGAATACATCAACAGTATAGGAGAATTAAGTCTAACCCAATTGCTTGCAAGAATAAAACGAGGGCAAATCAGTAGATGGCAAATGGCCAGCCAGCTAGACAACATCAATGCGAAAACAAACGAGGCTGAACAACCAAAGAAAGGAGGAGTTGACTGATAGCTCCCAGTCAAATGGGGGAAAGAATAGCACTCTAAGTAACCTAATCAAGTACATTGTCAAACCCCAAACAAACAAGCCAAAGAACCGATACTAAAGGCAAAGCGTGGCCTATGAAACAACCGTCACAAGGTAAGATATTGATGGCATGCACGTTGACATTCGAGAAGAGAAGGTCTCGGCAAATAGAGGAACAGCTCAAGGAGTAACATCTCCAACCTCCTCAACCCAGTAAGAAGTAACAATGGCAAATTTGACGCCAGTAGCAATAACATAGTCAGGAGCGTGTCTAATATAGCAAAGCAGCTGCTTCTCATCAAGGGCATCAGCAATAGGGCGATTCAAATTCACCCCCTGCACCATTGATAAATACACATAAAGATAGCACCTAAATTAAACACATAATAAAGCAAAATCTAAAAAAAAAACACATCCAACAATACCTCCTGTTCAGCCTGGCTTAACTGATAAGCAGAGAAGCCAAGCAACTTTTCGGCCTCTACGCCTAGAGCCACAACACTAAGAGAATGGGCAGCATTCGTAATAGCCAGTTTAACACGCGCTCTGGAAGGAATAAGTAAAATTCGAAAGTGGAAAATTCAGTGAACAAGCTCGCAGCAAGAAGCACTAACTACCAACAACTCAGAGGTAGGAGAATAGGAATTAGCAACAAACCTAGGGTAAACATAGAGATCCCTGCCACAACATCCACAGACAATTCCTAAGGTCTCAGAAAAATGATTAGGTGAATAGCAATGCGGGCAGGCAAGGTCCCAATACCTATACATCCTATCAATAGCAACCCTCCCTCTAATCCAGGCAGCACCAAGGTCCTGGAAAAAAAATATAAATATATATATATAGGACGGGCTGTTAAGAGAAAAGCAGATTGGAAAAAAAAGAGTTGACAGAAGGATAAAACAAACAATGCAAGAAAAACTATAACATGCGCAGTCAACAAAGAAAGAAAAGTATAAGGGGTCTAACAAATTTAGTTGCTGTAGCAATAGCAGGAATGTCAGTCAACAAATGTTGAGTAACTGGGGGAAGGAGTGCCAGCGGATCACAGTATTTTTGCTCCAAAACAAGGGACATTACTTCAGAAGAATTTTGCCGGAACCTGCAGAGGTATTTAAAATAAAAGGGGTAGCCCTCAAACACAGGAACTCTAAAAAACATACAGAAAAAAAAAACAAATAGAAGCAAAGGCCAACCACTGCTGGAGCTCATCAGCCTGGTGAACCCTCGGCGAAACCAAAACAACAGAAGTACTCTTAACACAAAGCGATAGATCTGGAAAAGGAAACGCAATTAACAGAACACAAGAGCTAACCCCGAAGGCAAGGAGACCAAAAGCAGAAGGAAAAAGAGTGAACACTAACAGTTGTCGGTCACCACTCTGATTCTTACACCAATAATCACTGGCCTAGCCTCAGCAGAGGCCATTGCACTCACGATGGCACTGCCATCATGAGACTCAAATTCACCAAACAACGTCAACAGAACTGGCTTCTTGCTGCAGGGAGAGAAGAAGAAAAACACACAATCAAGGATCAAAATAGATGAATACAAGACCCAAAAATAGGCTCAGAAAAAAAAAAAACCTGTGATCAACAATAACATAATCTCTGACAGGAACACAGACACTGTCCAACCACGCTTCTCTCACTGGCAAAGCATGCAGGACAATTCCCATCACGTCTATTAGGAATTAGTCAACCAGCAAACCAGAATTAGCACAAGAAACCACATATTCAGATAAACAAACGTGACAAAGAATAATGTGAAAAGAAAAGAAACATACTTATAGATATTTGGCTGTCAGCTAGGTGCTGCAAAGAGGTAAACGGGCAAAGATCAAAGTAAGGGGGAAGTCGGGGGATCTCCTCTGTAACAACCTCTGCAATAAAAGTGTTATTGTTTATAACCCAATAGAAGTGGTACGAGTCCGGATCAACAGGCCTTGGAAAGGCCTCAACAGCAGCATCACTAATGCGATACTTCTTAAAAGGGATGAGCAGACGCCGAACACGGTTGATATTATCATCGAAGGCAACAGCAGAAACCTTAACCCCCTGAGAAAAACAAAAGCCAAACAAATCAGTAAACGGACTATACAGTTAAAACACATGAACAGAGAACCAAAGAGAATGCAGGAAACTGATACATCTTCATCGCCGAAGACAAAGCGGCGATATGACTTTGCTGCACTGGCCTCATTAGTAGTCCTAACACGTGAGGCTTCAATGACTTGGATCACAGAAGTCCATCGTGGCAAAGACCCATGAACCTCAGATATGCACAGGCCTCTGGAAAACATCTAACAATAGAAAGAGGGGATAACCACTATGAATATTCAGAAGGGAGAAAGGGAGAAAAGGACGAAGAGAACACCAACAAACTTGAAAGAATGAAACCGACAATGAAAGGAAAGCGGAGGAAATTAGGCTGTTGAAAGAAAAATACCTAAGTTACCAGGAAATACGAAGGCAAGTAAGAGAGAGAGGCACAGAAACAAGCAAAAAAAACCAGAAGGGGCGAGACAGGGTAAGCTAAGGAAAAAAAAAAAAGGAAAGACAACAAATAGTTATTTAGAACCCAAAGAAATTTCAAGAACCCTGAAGGAAGTAATAGTCATCAACATAACACTTAAAACACTTACGAAACACTTAAAACAGCGTAGCACATTACGAAACACAAGCATAACACATTCAGAAACACCGCACATCCACGAGAGAGCTAACGAGGAAAAGGTGGCAACCAGCAACACCATCGACGGGAAAAAAAAAAAAAAAAAGGCAGGCTGCATAGACACAGATTTCTCACTGCCGGAGGAAGGCATAAACCAGCGCCAATGACCAATGGTAAATCCCAGTGACCAAAGGGCCACTCGACAGCAAACAGAGAACAAAAAAATAGGAATGACGCAATAGAAACAGAGAACAAAAAACCATGACAAATCGGCGCAATAGACAGTGTCACCCAACGAAACATAGTGCAATACACAATGCAAAAGAAAAAGAAACAGGAAAGAAGCCTTTGTCAAGGAAACACAAACCTCTTGCTAGCTACGTACAAAGAGGATGGGGGCGGAGAAAGCAGGCTAGGGTTACCAACATTCCAGAGAGAAGGCAAGAATCCGGATTCAATCCAATATTAGCTACCAAGGATCTGCACCGCAACAAAGAAAAGACCGAACGGCTGGCCAGGCAGCAGAGTAAACTTGCACAAAAGGGGCAAAAAGATAAAGCAGGAAGAAAGGCACACTGTCTGAAACACCAGATAGGAAGGGAGCAAAGCACACGCATTGCGCGAGCAGCAACAACGCTTAAAGACAACAACGAACAACCACGTTCGGAACACGCGACACGACGACCAAGGCTGCTCAAAACCAGACAGGAAGGGAGCAAAGGACACGCATTGCGCGAGCAGCAATAACGTTTAAAGACAATGACGAGCAACCACGCTCGCAACGCGTGATAGGATGCACGAGTCTGTTGAAGAAGAGCGAGGATGACCACGTGACCAAGAGCGCTCAAAGGGAGGGAGGAACAACCACGTGCAGGACACGTGATAGGACGACGAAGAAATCGCGCTGAATCAAGTTCGCATTTTATCTATTATGTTGACAAGGGTGTCCCTTTTCAGCCTTGATGTACAATCTTCGGATCGTGCACTTTATATTAGCACAGGAAGTGTGTAGTTGAGATCAGTGCAATAAAACTCATTCTTTTTGGTATCAAAGGGACATCAAAATGTGATAAATGTCAATGTGAGGAGTTGGTAAGTAAAAGCACCCCCAAAACCACTTTGTAGTTCATTTTGGTCAGAGTCCTGTAACGTGGCTTGTCCATCTTAGGCCGTATCCTACATTCTTGAAGAAGGTGGTGTAAATTGTCACACAAAGGACATACTCAAGGTCTTAGGATATTGATGGTGATAATAGCACCTATTGTAATCCCATCATATTATTAATTTGTTACATTACAATTAAAATTAATTCATCAGAGGTATCAATAAATTTGAGCAGTCGCGATAATAAAAAATGGAATTGAACTTTGCAACTCAATATTCACCTAAAATATAACTTCAAATTCACCAAATATATATTAACACCAGAAGAATTAATTTCTCCTTCACAAACATATCGTCAAACAACTTGTAGGCAACAAAATCCAATTGAAAATACATTGATAACAAAAAAGAAAGCCCATTGCTCTCAATAACTACAAAACTTGAGAAAAAGATAAAAGAAAGCTAGCACATACCACACACACCCCACCCCCCACCCCCCGGCCCCACAAAAAAACAAAAAAATCTGATTGAAACTGATGATTCATCAGAACACCTTCTCGATCAAATCTCTAGTGAGTCATTTATCCAACATCTTTTTTTTTTTAAGGTAAAATTTAGACTTTTATCGATAGAGCAAGAAGTTTACACATTGCAACCAAAAGTTGCCTATACTTCATACAGTCGAACTATTCTAGACAATTTCTAAAAAATACTCAAAACTACTCATGATCAAAACACTGCGGTGGAATGCCCCAATCATTAATTATATAGGTGTCAAAATGGGTGATTTGGGTATATTTGGGTAAGTCATAATTAGGTAATAGGTATAATTGAATCAACCACCCAGTTAATAAATGTGTATGGGTATACCCAAGTAACCCAACTACCCATTTATGACTTGTTTGAAATATTATTTATTTTTTTAAAAGATTTTTCGCATGGTGTTTGACAATAAATAATGGCATTTTATTGTTATTACATTGGTAAAAAATTCAAATTTATCTCCTTATCACTCACTAAAATTTTGAATAAAATGCGTATTTATTTTTAAATGGGTTAAATGGGTGAGCCAAGTCAACCCATTACCCATCAACTAAATGGGTGGTATAAATGGGTACCCATTTATACCCATGTAAAATTAATGGGTTGATTTGGGTAAATTATTAATGGGTTGGGTTTGGGTGAGCCAATATAAATGGGTTGTGATTGACACCTTTAATTATACTCCAGGTCTCACATTTCCTTGGAACTTTACGCCAAGTAGATCCAATTAACCGCATCTCCTCAATTATTTTGCTACTAATGCTTTTAGTTGAAATAGGAACTTTTCAAAAGATCACCAAGTTTCTTGCTCTCCAAAGGTGGTACACTGTCAAATTTAGAGCTAAACACTTGAGTTTATCAATGAATAACCAACTGCACCAGTTCTTAATAAACATTTTTCATTGACACCAAGTTTTTAATCTGCAATCTGTTTAGGAGTGCCATCCTTTTTTTTTGTTCCCTTTTATCAACGCCAGCCTACCCGGAAGTACAATCCATCCATCCTAATCCAACTTTCTCCATTGTACGGAATAAGATGACAACAATTTTTTCCCTTTCTATAAAGAAAAGATAGATTGCAGCAAAATAGTCAATATTCATTTATATAGAAAAGAAATAGAGAATACTGATTTAAAATTTACGTTTATGCTTCAGAAAATAGTAAGTTTAGAAGAAGGTAGAAACAAAAATGAAGAAGGCAGGGATTGAAGGAGAGAGGTTTTATGGTTTATTTAGCCTTTGCTTATCTTCAATGGGCAGACTATCTTTGTTTATAAACATCCGGTAATAGGTAATTCTTTTTGCTTATCACATTTCCATTTGGATTGTGGGCTTCCCTGTGCTTATTAAATCAAATACAGGCTAGCATCTTGACCATTGATTTTGCTGTATTTAATCCCAACCGTGAAAAGCACCAACAGCACATTTTTGCCAACCGCACTGGCCCCTTTCCGAATGACAATGACCCTGCACACCTTACAGTGCATACACTGAAACTGAAAGCAAGTGAGAGAGTAACTAACAACTCCAGACATGGCATGTGTAGATTCAAACACCATGTGGAAACAAAAATAGAAGAGTTTTATGTTCACCTCTATTCTGATGTTAGTGCAATTTTTGCTGCAATAATAGTAGCCAGAATGGAGAATTGCACTAGATCAGACTTCCCAGTTGATTTTGTTTTTGGTGCTGGCACTTCTTCAAGTCAAGTCAGTACTCTCTCTCTCTCTCTCTCTCGCACATGATCATATATATAATAGTAAGGCAAAACAGTAATCATGTGGATAATGTAGGTAGAGGGGCAGCTTTTGACGTGAACAGGACTCCTAGCATTTGGGATAGTTTTGTTCATGCCAATAAGGGTAGGTTCATCCGGAGCAAAGATTTTTTGCTCTATTTTCCTTTTTTGCAACTTTAGGTGAAGCTTGATTGTTGAATAAAATGTTCAGGATTTTCTAAAGGAACCACAGAGACGTAGCATGTGATAACTAGACAAGGTAAACATCTCTTATAAATTCAATAGCAAATCTGAGTTTAGCAGATTAGTGGTTTCCAAATTGTGAGACATTTTAGGAGAAGATTGGACATCATTTTAGCCTGCTAGAACTTTGACGATCTATGTAATCAATTGTGTTACAACAGATGATACTTATGATCCATGAAATTGATTTTTCTACCAGTAGATACTTGAGCATAGAAGCCTTGAGTGAAATCATCAAAACTTTCCAGCTTGCCGCAGATTGTAACAATTAAACTAGGCATACCAAGAACACCTGCTAGTGTATATTTTTAAGATAAATCTTTCCGTGCTAAGACTAAATAAATATTTTTTTTTTGCTTTGGTCGATGATTGTATTTCTTTTTTGGGTTAAAGTGTAGTTATTAATTTCGAACATAGTCAGAAAGTGATATGGGGTAGTAGAGTTAACTACGCATGCCAAAGAAACCATTTACCTTGATCTTCTAAATTAGATTCGATGATACTCAATCTAAATTACATTCGAGGTCCATATGGTAAATAATAAATGAAAAATCCATGGCAAATTAAATGTTGCTTCTTGATGCACACAGGCCGGACTTGACAGCATGCTATTTGAACAGTCTTTTAAGTGTGACATTCTTCAGTACCTGGCTGGTATTGGATTATTTTGCTTTCTAATAAGGACAGGAAAGATGATAGTAAGCACATCTTGTAGAATACTGGATATAGCAAGTGAATCAAATTCTCATTTCTCTTATAAGTTATATCCCATCTTCGAACCA
Organism: Gardenia jasminoides; assembly: GCA_013103745.1. Taxonomy (NCBI): domain Eukaryota; kingdom Viridiplantae; phylum Streptophyta; class Magnoliopsida; order Gentianales; family Rubiaceae; genus Gardenia; species Gardenia jasminoides. The sequence goes on from CM023096.1 coordinate 31,715,684, forward strand.
AACTGAATTCAGGAACCTGACATGGTACTCAGCTTGCCTGACAATGTAGGAAGCTGGTCCTCTATTTCAATTGTATCTCAAGCAGATGAAAACTCTGAATCTTAACATTTCAGGATGATTATAATTGCACGTTAAGAACTTCATTTGCTGGTTGAGATTCTACATTGTTAGTTACGTGCATCAGTAGCCTGCTACTTGAATAACAATGTTTATGGGTAACAAGTGATGATATCATTCATATCTTGTTAAAATTTGGATGTAGTTCAATTTAGGAAACTCATCTGTTTCAGGAAGATGTCCAACACGTGGTTGACACAGGTTTGAAAGCTTACAGATTCTCATTTTCCTGGTCAAGACTTATTCCTCGTATGTTTGATTCAACTGTACTGCCTATATAGGACCATTGCAAATTTCGTTCCTTTCTTTGCATACTTAATATTTTTCTCTTTTACGAAGGAATAAGCCATAAGGGTTGAGAATACTACAACCATCTAATGAATGAGCTCCTCATGCATGGTAAGTTTTCCTGTTTATTAACTAAGCACTTGGTAAGTGATCTGTCAAATGTTAAGTCTTGCATAAATAAGATAATATTGAATCAAATCTCTATCTATATCTATACTCTACATAAAAGTACCATGAGTCTTGGTATGTAAGTGTAAGCAAAGTTGATCTTAATTTTTGTGATACTAAAATTGCCTTGGATACCAATAATTAGACAAATTGCATTACATATCTTCAATAATGAATAAGAATTATGTTAACCGTTACAAAGAAACCAAAGAAAAAAAAAAAAAGAACAACCAATTAATTGCATTTCCTCAATAATTGATATAAATTATGCCAACAGTTACAAGAATGAAAAGCATTGCTTTGAGTTATGGTGAATTAAATTAAAAAAAGTAGAAAAATTTATTTATAAATTATAAAAAATATAGTGAATGTTGTTTGTTAATAGTACAAGCAAAAATGATATTAGTTCTGTGATGCTAAAATTATACTTCTCTCTAATAAATGGAAAAATTGCATAACATTTCATTAATAATTAATGTCAAATATGCTAGCAGTTTAAAAAAAAATGAAAGATTGCACACTTTTTTATTCACCAAAAGAAAGAAGAAAAAATTTTATTTACAAAGTATCAAAATTTTGAAGAGTACTTCAAACATGACATGAAATATAATGCATTGGTATTATATATGAGTTTCTTAAAATGTACCAGGAGTCCTTTTATTTTTTGGATATAAGTAAATTAAGCTATTTTGTGATGTCAAAATTACACTTCTCTCTAATAAATGGACGAACTGTATTGCATTTCATTAATAAATAATATCAAACATGCTAGCAGTTACAAAAATGAAAGATTCCTTACTTTTTTGTTACCAAAAAAATGTTTATTTATAAAGTTTCCAAATTTAAAGAGTACTTTAAACATGAAACAAAATATAATAGATTGGTACTATATATGAGTCTGTTAAAAAATATCACGCATTTTTTTATTTTTTAAATACAAGTAAATAAAGCCTTAAGGACATTTTTTTATGTGTGTGTGCGCGCGCGCACACGTGTGTATTAGTGTTGAGCAAGAAACTTTAACACAAAATATAATAAGAGATGGAGAATGAGGGTAGATAAAAAGTTTTACGTTAGGAATCTACTTCTTTAAATTAGAGCAAAATTTAAATTAAGGAACATTATTGATGGTATTCTTGCGACAACTGATAGCAATAAACTACAACTAATGAATAGTATATACATATCAATGCAATCATAATAATAGTTACAAAGGTAAAACATCCCTTTCAGTTATGGTGAATTAAACCAAAAAATATTTTTTTTTATAAAATATCCAATTTCAAAAGTAAATAAAAATATATCCAAGATCTGTCTAATTATTACATAATAAATAATCTTCACAACTTATAATTTTTAATCACATAAACTTTATAATTATAAAGCGTGTCATCAATGAGAAATACAAATAAGTTTCAAGGTTAAACTATTTAAATTTGAACTATGGAATTTCAACATATTTAAATACTATTAATTACAATAGCATTATACATGATTTTACAATCCACTATTAGCAAATAATAATATTAATAATTAGAAAAGCTCACTAAAACTAATAAAAAATTTATAAAATGACTTAAAGAGAAATAATAAAATATTTAAAAAGTTAAAAGTTTTAATTCAAATGACATAAAAGAGACATTTGTGTCATTTAACTTTAACAGAAAGGCCTAAATATTGATACTGTTATAAAATAAAAGTGCTCTTGGGATAAAAAAAAGTGCTTTATGATTTGTGCATTTATATAGGTTAGAGCAAACCAAGTTCAGAAAAAAATATAAAATAATATGAATATTAAATGTCACATTTTTTTTTGTCTCAATTACATTTATTCCTTCAAAACAATTGATTTATTAAAAATTTTAAGAGAAAAAAAATCTAAAAACATCATGTTCGCCGTTACTAGTCTCATAAGAGCATGAGCATAAACTTTCAAAGTGCTGTGGACGATACAGAGAAGTTTGCTTTCATCTTAATGCATTTATGTGTGAATATCTTTACTTTTTTACGGCACACACAGGATTCAACCCCTTGTCGCACTGTTTTCAATTTGGTACCCACAAGTTCTTGAAGATGAGTATGCGGGATAGCTTAGTTGGAAAATGATGTGAGCATTTGATATTTGCTATTTTGATCCATTCAAATTTAAGCTTGTTCCATACATGGTTTGCAAGGTGAAGTATATGTGGTTGGTACATGATTAAAAATCAAGCAATTATTCATTTGTGACCTCAGAAGAGACTTGGGTAAAATATAGAGAACCTCCTTGTGATTTAGCTAATGTTCAATTTAACTCTCTAAGTTTAGGAAACCTACATTACGACTCCCTCAAGTTTTAAGTAAAACGAACAGTTAATAGAATTCGTCCAAACTAACTGAATTTGAGAGAATGAGCTTCATTGATGTTCAGTTTAACTCCTTGTTGTTTGAAAATTTATAATTTAACTCCCTGTGGTTCTAACTAAAATGTAATTTGACAGAAAACGTTCAAATTAGTTGACAAATTTACCCCTATGAATGAATGAAAACTCACTTTTAGAGTTTCAAAACCCCATTCTTTGGCTTTTCTGCAGCAGCAAAATGATAGATACATCCTTTGGATCATGGTATTCTCCCGAGTGCCCTTTAGATTCTTGAGTTTGGATTTTGAGGGAAGTTACAAAAGTTTTGCAAACCAATTGCACTCCCAAATTACAGAAGAAATCTAGGTAAAAATTAAAGACAAAGAAAAAAAATCAAAGTTTAAAGAGGCATTTGGATGTCTTTTTGTTTCCTTTATGAAATAAAGATGCTACCAAAAATGTGGTGATTCATATTTGAAAAAATCATGTAATGATTCAAATCTTAGGTTCTATCTCTATTATTCCTTATTTTTTATTTTTTATTTTAAAAAGAAGAAGAAGGAGATGGTATTAATTGTGGCTGTGATAATGGGGTTGGAATATTGAGAATGCCAGAAGAAGATAATGGGTTTTGTGGGGAGTTACAGAGAAGAATGGGACAATTATGACAATTTCCATATAACTCTTAATTTAGAAGTTTTTTTGCCAATGTTTCAATATAGTTAAAAATCTCAGGGAGTCATAATGTAGGTTTTCAAATCTCAAGAAGTTAAATTGAACATTATCGAAATCACAAGGAGCTTTTTAATATTTTATCGTAAGGGCAATTTTGACATTTTACATCCTATCGTTAGTTTGAATGATTTCTATCAAAGTTACATTTTAGTTAAAACCATAGGGAGTTAAATTGTAGGTTTCCGAATCATAGGGAGTTAAACTAAACATTATATAACCACAGGGAGTTTTTTGGTATTTTGCCTGAAGAGACTTTGCTGCTTATCCTAATGTGCGCTTCAGGGAATTTGGAGACACGGTTTTGCATTGGACTATCATAAATGAGGCCAATGTATTTGTCATTGGTGGTTATGAGAATGGAATTGTCCCCCAGGGCTAGGGGTGTCAAAGGGTCGGATCCGAGTCGGAATTGATAATTCCGGATCCGGATCCGCCATGTAATTTAAAGACCCGGATCCAAATCCAGATCCGGATGGATCTCAATATAGAGGATCCGGATTCGGGTCGGGTATATCCCTTTTTAAAAATTAATTAAGTATGATAATTTTATTTATACATAAAATTTATTAATGTAATATTAATAATATAATTAAATTAATTTAAGAATCATTTACTTTATAGAAAATTATTTTTAATTTAAAAAACAAGTAGATTAGTAGCAAATTTTAATAAAACATATAATTTTTTATTAAAATAATTATACTAATCGAATCCGGGTTCGAAATGGGTCGGAACATATAAATTCATATCCGACCCGTTTTTATTTATAAATAAAACGGATTCAGGTCAGATCTGGGTAGACGGGTTTGGGATAGGTTCCATATCCGGAAAAACGGACCGAAACTGGGTCGGGTCCTGGCCTAGACCCGATCTGTTGACAGGCCTACCCAGGGTGCTGCTCTCCACCTTTTGGATAGGGGTGTGCCAAGGATAATTCCTGAACTAAGCCATGTATTGCTGGTCATAACCTATGTTTTTAGACTCGGACCAAGAATCAACTTGATTGAGTTTAGAAATCAGGGGTCAATGGGTTCAATCGGGGTCAAACTGGATGATGTTATAAATACGTAAAATATATATATACACACACATATATATACATACATACATATATACATACACACACACATTGACACACACACGAACATATACACACATACACACACCCCTACCTAATCAAGAACCCAAATTTCTAGATCCACATCCACTTCACCAAATAATTCACCAAAATTCATCCAAACTTACAAATTCATAAAATAGAAATCTCATACATATTTAATCCTTGACAAATATAATTCAAATAATGCAACAAGTTCTACTACAATGTATATTGAAATATTCAAGAACCCATAAACTAAAGGAAAAAAAAAAATCCTACAAGTCTTTAAGACCCGGAGTGAAAATTGCAGCAAAGGCATCCGTTCTAGCCTTGGGAAGAGACGAACCGACCTCCATATCCCTGTAGCAATCTCTGCCCCCACAAAGAGATGTAGCTCCTGTTTTATCAATCGGTCAACTACCTAATTAACCTAAAAAAATATAACGTTATTTTCTTTCTCCTTTTCTTATCTATGAAATTTAGGTATATCAAGCCCTTATTGTATAAACACTTCTACGAGTAGAAAATTCAAGAGATAACACCATAAACTTACCACAATATGTTTTTATTTGACACAGAGAGTTTTGAAAACTCACCAAGGACTTGACGTCTAGGAGCAGTGAACAACAGCTCAACAAGGTAGCTTCTTCCCCAGATTTAATGCTTTGGCGATGCTATAGCAGTGGATTGGCAGCGGTGGAACGGTGGAATGGCGGTGAGGGGCTATGGATGAAATTAGGGTTAAGAAAATGAAAAGGGGATTTTGCCTTTTGGCTGCTCTGTTTCTTTCGTTGTTTAGAAAATAGAAACAGAGAAGAATAGAAGAAGAAGTTTACTTGTGACATGATACAATATGCATGTGGATGTCAAAGCTTCAATTGGCGAGTTGAAGTTGCAGCACATGGTTGAGCATTCTTGATTGGTAAAATGAAGTTGCAACATATGGCTTGGGGCGGTTGTCCCCAATTGGTGAGTTGAAGTTGCAGCACATGGTTGAGCATTCTTGATTGGTAAAATGAAGTTGCAAACACATGGCTTGGGGCGGTTGTCCCCTTGCTTAGTAATGAAGGACTTTTGCCTATAAATAGTAGCATTCATCAGAAGGTTTCGTGTGTAAAAATTTGCTGAAGCCTTTGCTATTGAAAATTCCTTCTATTGCTCAAACCTTGCTCTTTGTTCAACTCCATCGTTCATTTTCGTTTGTTCATTTACGTTAAATATTAATAGTATCACCTCTAGTATTAGTTTTACAACACGTTATCAGCACGAGACTCTGTCAAAACTCTGTTGGGGTCAGCTTCTGTGATCAATTTGTAGGCAAACTCTGAGGTAATAGTTCTCATCTTTAACTTATTTCAATTTTTGATTATGGCTAATCTTACCAAACAGGAATTTGTACCACTCAATATTTCTGGGAAAAATTATTTATCCTGGGCAATGGATGTGGAAATGCATCTCGAATCCATGGGTCTTGGAGAGACAATTGTCAAAGGCAATCATGCAACAAGTCAAGATCGAGCCAAGGCCATGATATTCCTCCATCATCATCTTGATGAGGGTTTAAAAATGGAATATCTAACGGTCAAAAATCCACTTGACCTCTGGATCGATATAAAAGAAAGGTTCGACCACCTAAAGTTGGTCGTACTACCAAAGGCAAGATATGATTGACTCCACTTACGCCTCCAGGATTTCAAAACTATTGCTGAATATAATTCAGCTATGTTTAGAATCACCTCTCAATTAAAATTATGTGGTGAAAATGTTACCAATGAGGATATGTTGGAAAAAACATTTTCCACCTTCCATGCTTCTAATGTGCTCCTACAGCAGCAATACAGAGAAAAGGGGTTTAGAAAATATTTTGAACTTATTGCATGTCTCCTATTAGCGAAGCAAAATAATGAGCTATTATTGAAAAATCACGAGTCCCGACCAACTGGTACTAGTCCATTCCCGAAGTGAATGTGACTCAAGCCTCAACTTCCGGACGTGGTCATGATCGTGGAAGAGACCGTGGTCGTGGTTGTGGCCGTGGCCGTGGTCCGTGGTCGTGGTCGTGGACGTGGCCATGGAGGATTTGTGCCTTATAATGATTACAATCATGATAAAAGGCCAAATAACCCCTAAAAGCGAGAATGAGATAATAATACCGAGCGAGGTGAACAAAAGAAGCAATATGAAGATAAATGCTTTAGATGTGGCATGGAAGGTCATTGGTCCGCACCGTGCGAACATCTAGTTGAACTATATCAGGCATCCCTGAAGAAGAAAAACAAAGATGCCGAAACAAATTTTATAGATCAAAATAATATTTTTGATGATGTTATAGATGCAGATATAACGCATCTAGATGTAGCCGATTTCCTTGAGCATCCTGAAGGTGCCAAGTGATCAAATGCCCTATGTTTAGATTTTTGTTATTTTTGTTTTTATAAATTTCGCATCTTTTGTGTAATATTTCGTTTATCAGTTATGTAATTTATGCACTTTATTAATATTTTATTTTTCTTTGTCTTTCTTCTTGACAAAGAAATGGATGCCAAATATTTGGAATTAAATAATATCGATGATAATATTTGTCTCGTTGATAGTGCAACTACACACACCATATTAAAGAATAAAAGGTATTTTTCCCATCTGAATATGGGAGAAACAAATGTCAATACCATATGTGGTAGTGCCAAAGTGATTGAAGGTTCCGGAAGAGCCAGTATATATCTCCCTGAAGGAACTAAACTTGTAATACAAAATGCACTATTCTCTACTAAGTCTCGAAGAAATCTACTAAGTTTTAAAGATATTCACCGAAATGGATATCATATCGAGACAATTAATGAGACAAATAGTGAATATTTATTAATAACAAATACCATTTCTGGCAAGAAATGTGTATTAGAAAAGCTGTCTTCCCTCCTCTCTGGATTATATTATACAAAAATAAGTGCAGCTGAAATTAATAATATAGAGGACCAGAAGTCCTCCAATCCCAATGATTTTATAATTTGGCATGATCGCCTTGGACATCCAGGCAATATAATGATGATGCGAATAATTGAGAATTCGCATGGCCATTCATTAAAAGGTCAAAAAGTGTTAAATTCTAATGAATTCTCATGTATTGCCTGCTCTCAAGGGAAATTAATTATTAGACCATCTCCAACTAAAGTAGGAACTGAATCTCCTACTTTTCTAGAACGAATTCAGGGTGATATATGTGGGCCTGTAGATCCACCATGTGGACCATTCAGATATTTTATGGTGCTAATTGATGCATCAACAAGATGGTCACATGTATGTTTATTATCCACTCGCAACTTGGCATTTGCAAGATTACTTGCTCAAATAATAAAGTTGCGAGCACAATTTCCTGATTATCCAATCAAGAAAATTCGTCTAGATAATGCTGGAGAATATTCCTCACATGCATTTGATGATTATTGCATGTCAATTGGTATAACTATTGAACATCCTGTAGCTCATGTTCATACGCAAAATGGTCTAGCGGAATCATTTATCAAAAGATTACAATTAATTTTCTGACCATTATTAATGAAGGCTAAGCTCCTATTGTCTGCTTGGGGACATGCTATTTTACATGCAGCAACACTTGTGAGAATCAGACCAACAAATTATCATACTTATTCTCCCCTACAATTGACTTTTGGTCATGAACCCAATATATCTCATTTGAAAATTTTTGGATGTGTGGTTTATGTTCCCATTGCACCGCCCCAACGTACGAAAATGGGCCCCCAAAGAATAATGAGAATCTATGTCGGGTATGAATCACCTTCTATTATTAAATATCTTGAACCATTAACTGGTGATTTATTTACTGCTAGATTTGCAGATTGTCATTTTGACAAATCATGTTTCCCTACATTAGGCGGAGACAAAAATCAACTGAAAAAGGAAACCACTTGGAAAATATCATCAGATTTTCTTGATCATCGTACTAAGCAATGTGAACTAGAAGTTCAAAGAATTATACATTTGTAACAAATTGCAAACCAATTGCCAGATGCATTTAGTGACACCAGCAGAGTCACTCGATCATACATTCCTGCAGAAAATACTCCGATAAAACTCAATATTGCAGAAGGACAAAATAAAAGTGCAAATGAATCTGATGCACGCCTGAAGCGTGGAAGACCACTCGGTTCCAAAGACAAAAATCCTCGAAAGAAAAGAGGAATAAATGATAAATTTGAGGACTTGAAAATTATTCAAGCACCTCAAAATATTGAGAGTGACAAAATTCAACCTTCCGAGGAGATTGCTCATGAAGAGCCTGCTACTGAAGAAAATGAAATTATTGAAAATTCAATAAATTTTGTCACGACAAAAAAATGTTGGAATCGAAAAGAAATAATTATTGATAATGCATTCGCATATAATGTAGCACTTGACATTATGGAGGAAGATGATGATCATGAACCCCGATCGGTTGATGAGTGTCGGCAAAGAAATGATTGGCCTAAATGGAAGGATCTGATACTGAATTAGACTCTGGCAAAAGAAAAGTTTTGGACCAGTAGTCCAAACACCAGAAGGTGTAAAACCAGTGGGATACAAATGGGTATTTGTAAGAAAAAGAAATGAGAAAAATGACGTTGTCAGATATAAGGCAAGACTTGTAGCCCAAGGATTTTCGCAAAGACCTGGGATTGATTATGATGAAACATATTCTCCAGTAATGGATGGAATTACATTTAGATATCTGGTAAGCCTAGCAGTACATGAAAATCTTGATATGCGTCTAATGGACGTTGTCACTGCATATTTATATGTCACATTAGAAAATGATATCTATATGAGAATCCCTGAAGGATTTAACATGCCTGAAGCATATAAATTGAAGTCTAGAGAGATATATTCCATCAAATTACAAAGGTCTTTGTATGGGTTTAAACAATTTGGACGTATGTGGTATAACCATCTTAGTGAATGTCTAATTAAAGAAGGTTATACTAATGATCCCATATGTCCATGTGTTTTTATCAAGAAAAGAGGAGCAAATTTTGTGATTATTGCAGTATATGTTGATGACCTCAATTTGATTGGAACCTCTGAAGAACTCTAAGAGGCAATTAAATATTTGCAAAAGGAATTTGAGATCAAAGATTTTGGAAAGACTAAATTTTGCCTTGGTTTACAAATTGAACATTTAAAGAATGGCATTTTTGTGCACCAAACCACTTATACTCAAAAGGTATTAAAGCGGTTTTATATGGATAAAGCATATCCATCAAGTACTCCAATGGTCGTTAGGTCACTTGATCCTACTAAGGATCCATTTAGACCAAAGGAAACAGATGAAGAGATACTTGGTCCAGAAATACCATATTTTAGTGCCATTGGTGCACTAATGTATCTCTCTAATTGTACAAGGCCGGATATATCATTTGTAGTAAATTTATTGGCAAGATTTAGTTCTTCACCCACTATGCGACATTGGAATGGTATTAAACACATTTTTTGTTATCTCCAAGGAACAATTGATCTTGGCCTATTCTATTCAACAACATCTCGACATGAATTACTCGGATATGCTGATGTTGGATATTTATCAGATCCTCACAAAGTAAAATCCCAAACGGGATATATATTTATATGTGGTGGTACGGCTGTTTCATGGAGGTCTACCAAACAAACGATTACAGCCACTTCTTCAAATCATGCAGAAGTATTAGCAATCCATGAAGCAAGTCGAGAATGCGTTTGGCTGAAATCTCTATCACAGTATATCCAAAAGAATTGTGGATTATTGTCCAAGAAAAACAATCCTTCGATGACATTATATGAAGATAACGCAGCCTGTATAGCCCAATTGAAAGGAGGATATATCAAAGGAGATAGGACGAAACATATTTCACCAAAATTCTTTTTCACACATGACCTACAAAAGAATGGTGAGATTGATGTGCAACAAATCCGATCAGATCATAATCTGGCAGATCTATTTACCAAGGCATTGCCGACTTCAACATTTGAAAGATTGGTAAGAAGCATCGGAATGCGTCGACTCAAAGATCTCAATTAAATGCCTAAAGCAGGGGGAGCAATCAAAACACAAGAATAATGTACTCTTTTTCCTTCATTAGGGTTTTTGTCCCATAGGGTTTTTCCTTAGTAAGGTTTTAACGAGGCATATTCTTTGTGTATAATTGACATCCAATGGGGAGTGACATGATACAATATGCATGTGGATGTCAAAGCTTCAATTGGTGAGTTGAAGTTGCAACACATGGTTGAGCATTCTTGATTGGTAAAATGAAGTTGCAAACACATGGCTTGGGGCGGTTGTCCCCTTGCTTAGTAATGAAGGACTTTTGCCTATAAATAGTAGCATTCATCAGAAGGTTTCGTGTGTAAAAATTTGCTGAAACCTTTGCTATTGAAAATTCCTTCTATTGCTCAAACCTTGTTCTTTGTTCAACTCCATCGTTCATTTTCGTTTGTTCATTTACGTTAAATATTAATAGTATCACCTCTAATATTAGTTTTACAACAACTTGTTTAATAATTTGATCAACAAGTCAACTGGTTAAAAAAGCCAAAAAAAAAAAAAGCAAGAAAGGGCTAAAAAACCGGATTTAATCTGGTTCGTATGGTTCCTGGTCAAACCCATTGAGTTTTTAACATCAGAATTTTTTAGCCAACTTGGGCCGGCCGGTTCCTAGTCTAACCAGTCCAACTGGTTGGTCCGGTCCGAGTTTGAGAACAATAGTCATAACTTGCTGCTGGACATTTATTCCTCAAGTAAGCTGATATATAAAGTAAGTTTGAGATATAAAATAGTAATTTATTTTTAAAAGAATATAAGTCTCATATTATTTCCTATATAAGTTACTAATTTATTAAGTTAACTTACTATTTTAGATGCAAAATTTACTTCCAAATTTTTAGACTAATTTTTATGCATTATCTTATTTAGATGACTAGTCTAACAGGTAACCAAATGATCACTAAAAGTGTTTTTATCTGTAATATCAGGTAAAAAATGTTTCATTACCATAACTATCGTTACTGAAGTATTTTTCATAATTATTATGACAATTATTTCATAGTTTTCTCATTAAGCTGATATTGTGTGTCTTCATAGTTCTACAACAATTGTAGAAATTTAATTTTAGCCACACTAATCTTAGTAGACTCTTGGTTCTATGCAAAATTCATATTCCGATCATGCACATTCTTGCATCCACAGAGGTGATTCCGTGATTGAAAACCAGTAGTTGTAGATGGAAGAACTACAATCTGTTAATGGTGTGAACTTGTAATTCTCAAGCAGATTCTAGGGAGTTATTTAATTTTCTGTTCCTTGTTATACAGATAGCAAGGAAAATGTGCTAGATTTTGTGTAGAACAAAGTAGTTACACACAACCTATTAAGCCACCACTGTGACAGCCCCACTTCTCCCTAGGGCGAACCCTAAGGTATCCGTGGACCGCCTGCCTAACTCTTGCTAGGACTCATTCACACAAAGGTCACTAACTTATCAAACTATAATACCATCATAAATCCAAATCGTGCAATATCTCACAAATACATTATTCAAACCTTGCGAGCCCAAAATACACAAAGTACTTTATTATACATTCAAAGTCTCAAAATCCAAAAGCCCTCAAATCCATAAATTCAAGTTTTACAAACCAGCTACAAAAGTGAGCCCTAACTCTATTGGTTGGCGCCTTCACTTGGGTTCTCAGTCCCTGTTAAGGAAAACAAATTAGAAAGAATGAGCTAAAAGCCCAGTGAGTTCCAAAAAAGCATGCAAAACACATAAAACATATGAGATTCTCACTCCAAATTCATATTTAGAAATAAACAAATAAGGAAAGCAATTAACATCACAAAGATAGGATACGAGTAGCCCTCAAGGGCTAAGGTCCTCGAAACTGGACCACGTTCCTGGACTGGTGCACAAATCTCATAGTTGACACTCCGTCAACTTTCATACACAAACCAAGTAGACCACCACTTACTCCTTTCTCCACCAAAACCCCCGTGCGGGCCCGCCCACCTCACATAGTTTATATGTTTGTATATTGCTCTCCAACAGGGACAAGGCCTTTTGCCAAGTCCAGAGCACACAACACATCACGTAGCCCAAGGTTGTTAAATCTCCTCGACCTGGGTCTTCCCAACGGCTCGAGTCGATAACATACCAAGGGGATTAAGTATTCTCAAAAATAATAATTACAAAACACATCACATCACATCATATACTCAAAACAGAATTCACATCAAGACATTCTTACAAAATTTCCACTCAAATATAGGTAAGTGCAATAAAGTACACACTACCTCATTTGATGGTTTGCTAAACCAAGTTTTCATATCAAATCACATAACTGAATACAAATCTAATCCACTTCACATAATCACATAACAAGCATGGAAATTCACCAAAATATCAAGGTGCGGATCCCAAATTTTGCTTGATTTCAAAGCCTTCCACACTTCCTATAATCAAATAAAAGGGAGAAATAAGTTTCGCCTCACAATTAGCGAAACTAACTCAAATAACTTATTCATTTGTTTTATCGAAATTCTTCACAAAATTCCTCTAACTTTGCTCGAATGAAAAGTAGTCATTCGAGTCGAAAATCATATTAAAAGTTTCCATTTTCAAACTGAGACATCAAATAACCAAACCACTCTATCGACGTATTCCATCCAGGCGACTTTTAATTTTTAAACACATTAAAATAAAGTGAGGTATTTCACCTCCAAATCACTTATTTGAGTTCAAATTCAACACCACTCTTTTAACCAAAGTTCTAACACATTTTTTTTTCAAATGATTTTCACAAGATTTCAATGCACAAATTTCATGAAAATTAGTTAAGGTCTTTCAAATCCACAAATTTGTCCAAAATGGTACTTTTCCCTCAAAATTTAGTGAAATTCAATTTCTCACCATAAAAGTTCAAGATTTTAATTCTTTCAAAACATATACTCATAATCGAACATAATACATATTTACTAAAGCAAAACCTCATCAAGAAATATCATAAAATTTTGAAATCACACATCAAAATTTCCAAGGCATGGTTCGGCCAACACATAGCACTTTCATTCAAAATTTTCGACAACAAATCTACTTTCTAACCATAAAATGTACTCATTTCGTAAACGACAAACACAACCACATTCAGATCCTCAAGTCTGCTACCTAGGGATTCAAAAGCCCAATTCAAATATTTCAATCATAAGCATTTCTAGCAAAATAAACCGTAGATCTGACAGATCTAACTCTAATAAGGTTAAAGCTAAGAGTTTTAGGTGTTTTACCTCAAGATCTTTTCAGATCTAACAAGATCAGGGAAGATCTACCGTAGTTCCACCCACGGATGATGTCCTAAATTTCGACACCTCGAGATCCTTCAATTTTTTCCACAGATCTGCTCGTTTGATGGTGATTTCCTCCTCGAAACACAAAATCAAGAAGATAAAGAGCAAAAAGGTAGTTTCTTTTTCCTTTTTCTCACTTTCTCTCTCCCTCTTACTCTCGAATTTCTCCTCTCTCTCTCTCTCTCCCCCACACATGGCTGCACCAGGAGGAGAAGAAATAAGATGGAAGCTTTCCAATGGTGCTTTCAAACTCCAAGAACTTGATCTCTTGAATTCTTCAAGAAGTAAGAAAATAGACAAGATGAAGCTTTCCTCTCTCTCTCTTGCTCTCTCTCTTGGCCGGCTGTAATGAGGAGCAACAAGGAATGAAATGAAGCTCTCCAATGGTGTTCAAGATACAAGGAAAATTGAGGAAGAAGAAGAAGAAGAAAGTTTGGGATTTTCTCTCTTTTCTCTCTCTCTCTACCCGGTTCTCCTCCCTCTCTCTAAAGCTCCAATGGCTACTGAAAAATGAAGGGCAAAGGAAGCAAGAAACAAGGCTTTAAGGAGACATAAAGTGTGGTTCCCCTTAAATTAGGGAAAGTGGTCAAACGACCACTTTTTGTCGCGTCGACGTGCGACACTCTAACTTTTACTGGTTTGTCACATTCCGACACTGTCCAACCTTAAATATATCTCTACATATGCTCGGTTTCATCTTAAAGTCACTATTCACACTTCGGAACAAAATTTAGCGTTTAATTTGGCTGAAACCACACGCAGGCAAATAATTCTCGAAAAATTCTCTAAATTAGAAAATAATCACTCAAATCATAAATTCACTCATATTTTGGTGAATAAATACAATATAAATATTATTATACATTTTAAAATAAAATTTGAATTTTGAGACCCTCACAACCACATTAGTGATCCTCTGGGTAATTGGGATTTTAAGGTTGTGCTAGCTAGAAAAAGCATCTAAAAGTTGCTTTTGCAGTTTTAAATTTGTGACATTTACATTAGCTATTGTGCATCCATTCAAACATCTTCTTATAGTTACAGTTTTGGCTATAGGCATAACTGAATATTACCATACTAATCTAATTGCTATTCTTAGTGATTTGTGTTATATTCTATTCTTGTCTACTCATTCCACTAGAGAATTTTGTTTCCAAACATAGTTGTCCCCTATTTTTTATTTTAGTTATTAAAATATTGGTTTTCACAAGTTCACATGTCAATTTTACCAGTCTATATGCATTTGTCTCATACAAAAAACAACTAATTGCAAGAACTCTTAGAACTTGTTTGAACTAGAAGGATAGATGGTGGCTGTGAAACTATCAAAAATAAAATTAAAATAATTAGTCTAATTGCCAACAAAAATATCCTCAAATCAATTCTAGTACTAGAGTAGTGACTTTGGATATGCAATGGGTTACTTGCTTCATCCTGTTTCCAAAGAATTTGCTGAACCCGATATACTAAAATTTATTCACGAGAATCTTATTAATTTGTGTATAGGGCAAGTACGCTCGTCTCCATAGGGAACTGGTAGATTTATCACACAAGAAATTTGGGGAGCTTTAGGAAGGAAACACTTAATTAACGATGTAAAAATTCTGAAATTCCAATTAGAAAAGAATGTAGTAATTAAAGGATGCAAGAAACAATTAATTAACTCAACCTAGTCAAGGAATCAATCTTGGCACCGTTGCACACAACTGATCATAGATACCTGGAAGAGTTCATACGTTCACAAATAAATTGGTTATAGTAGCCTGACGACGCGCCAAACCATCAATCTCTCCTTAATTATACGGTAGTCCAAAGACGCTCTTAAAACTACCCCCTTGTGAACTAGACCTAGAGACGCTCAAAGGATTTAATATAGTCAAAGCTTTAGGAATTAAAGAGACCCAATTCTAGTTAACAAACACACACGTGGGTTCATTCAAACTAGATTAATTATTCCCACGACACCTATTAGACCACTTGCGAGGTGATGAAATTGTGTCGTTTACCACTAATTAAAACGCTTAGAGGCGACGTGCCAACGCCTTAATTGGCAATATACTATTTAGACAATTGAACAACAGGCCTCATTGATCCAATAAATCCAAATAACAATGACCGATTAAAACAAAGAATAATTAAATACCCACGAACGCAGAATTTAAATAGAACAATTAAAAAGATCTCATAATTGTTGTGCAACCGAACCTTGATTATTCCTCAACTAGGACAATAGTTTAGCCACGCTTCATGACGACGAAGCAATCCAAAGTGTTCATGTAATTTGGATGTAAGCAAAAGCAATTATCATCTAATGGGAAATCTTCACTTGTAAAAGAGTAATTACTGGAAAGGAAAAGCAAAGCAAGTACTAGTCTATCTTGGTGGTTGCGAGAAAGAAAGAAAACGAAAACTATCAAAAGTACTGAATGAAAGATAACCCCCAAGAAAGAAACAGAAGATCCTATATACTAATCACTTGCTGCCAGTCCTAGAGGAAACAAAAAGATACCATCTCCAAGTGATTTGGAAATCCCACAGAATTCGGAAAACAGCTTTTGTCATCGCGTGAGTTTCCTATCCGCAAAGAGTCTTTTCCTAATTTGTCGCCCATGCATCTTAGAAGACGTTTCCTCTCCAAAATCAAATTCCAATGTATCCCAAAAAATAGCGGCAGGTGTCTAGAAATTTATCTCCGGAAGTCCGCCACTTCAGGCCTCGCTCTGCACTCTCTGGCATAGGCATGCCTTGGAATGAAAAGTCTTCTAGAATTTCATCATTAAATACCACTTTAAACACCAAGTGCCTGCAATTGACACAAAAACCAAATATGAGTAGAAACCCATTACTTTGCACAATAAATGGCCGAGATTAAGTCCAAATACCCACAAATAAAATGTACAATTATCTCACTTTTCCTCTTTTTTTTTCTTTTTCCTCATAAAACAAAATTAATATTGAAACATAAACACACTTGCTCGCTTCAAGCATACCCTTGCACCATTATTCAAAATCATCATGCAATGAAATCAAGGCATTCCTTTGACACGGGGTAACACAAAGGATTCAAACAAAATGAATTTAAGTGTAACAAAATGGGCTATTACACAAAGAAAAGGCCTAATCTCAAACATGGTCAACTAGGGGAAAATATAATTAGGATATATTTTTAGAAAGTCAAAAGGGTTAAACCTAATTGCCCTTATCATTTTCATGCATCAAATTCAACAATGTGGTCTCAACATGCATAACAAAAGAAGTTCTAGAATAATCTAACCATGTGCGATATCCTTCAATGAAAGAAATTAGAGCAACTTATGAATAGTGTGCTCCTTAGGTTCAAAAGCTCACCAGTAGTTAAAATTATGTCAAATCTGGCACATCCATCATTTGAATCAATTGCAAGAAAAATATAACACTCATGATAACAAAAATTTCACTAATCATACTTGCATCTTTCTTACTCTTCATAACAAAACAAAATCTAAAGGAATTGCAAAAAGTTGTGAAAAACTAAAAGTTTTAAAAATATATATATTTGAGAAAATATCTCGTCCCCCATACCTAAATCAAACATTGTCCTCAATGGATGAAATAAAGAGTAAAAGGAAAATAAGAGGACTACCCTAATTAGAGAATTAAGTACCGGAGGAGGTTGAAAATACTTGAATTGATATCCAAGTATTAATGAAATTTGGTGCACAAGAGATCCAAGAGTCACAGTAGGCAATGAACACGGACACTAGATGCTGAAAGGAATAGGATAAAAAGAATTAGAATAAAAGAGAAAAAAATATTTTTTGATTTTTTTTTTTACAATAGACTTTTGTTGTAAAACGTGGTCACGCTTTATGAGGGGAAGTCTTCTGTCCAGCAAGTTTCAAAAGCGCCAACTTCATTCAGCATAGAGTGTGGGCACATTATATCTTAATTCTATATTGAACTGCAATGTCGAACATAAGATGTGGGCACGTCTTGTAATAGAAAGTTTTCTGCCCAAGAAATTGCAACTCATTCTAAACGAAAATTTCACATAACGTGCATGCAGCCTACAACAAAAAGTCTTCTGCCAAACAAAACAAAATAAATATAACTTTCACAACAAAACGTGAAATGAAAACACAAAGTTACTAAAAACTAAAACTCTTGGGTTGCCTCCCAAGTCACGCCTTTTTTTAATGTCTTTAATTAGACATTTCCATGCTTGTTCATGGAGGATAAAATCATATAACTCTTTTCATTACTTCATTCTCATGCTCATGATATTCACCATGAATAGAGAAATCTTTAAGCATATGAGCCACTTTCTTTTTTGGACTAGCGGATGGCGCCAAACAATTAAACAATGATTTTTATTCTTCATTCACTCCTTCATTATGATAAATTAATAATCTAACAGTCTTTATAACTCCTAACTTATTCCTGGCATGGAATTTAAAAATTTCTGATATAACAAAGTCAATCTCACTAATAAAAGATATAGAATGAGAGTTAGGAGTTAAAGATGAAGGAAATGTCACCACAGTTGGGATTTGTTCATTGGATTTTTTCACTGAAGAGATTAGAGGCTGAGGCCCCATTGTTTCTTTCTCAACTTACTTTTCAACCACATAGTTAAATTCTTCCCTTTGGATCTCTTGCCATTCGTCACCACTTCTCAAGGTAATTGCACTCATATCTGGTTTGGAATTGACAATGGTCTCTGAGTGCAATGTTTCAGAATTTTGAGATGTCAATTGGCTCACAGTAGATGCCAGTAGACACACTTGACTCTCCAAATTACAAATGCTTCTCTTTGTCTCTAACTAAAATTGAGCAGTGCTTTGTTGGAATTGGGCAGTACTCATGGCTAAAC
This sequence comes from Gardenia jasminoides, assembly GCA_013103745.1. Taxonomy (NCBI): domain Eukaryota; kingdom Viridiplantae; phylum Streptophyta; class Magnoliopsida; order Gentianales; family Rubiaceae; genus Gardenia; species Gardenia jasminoides. Next base: position 31,734,649 of record CM023096.1, read on the forward strand.
TCTTGATGAGATCTTTCAAGGAGTTTCCTCCACCAGAAGATGAGGGTTGAGATGTTGGCCTCACTGCATAGTTATAGTTGGGGTACTCCCACCATCCTTGACTATACATATTTGAATAAGTATCAAACATCGATGGAGATGGATTTTGGAATACTCCAACATCACAAATTTGGGCATTCATGTCATCTTGAAATAGCGTGCACCTATCAGTTAGATGGTCCAACTGATATATTCCACAAGTGTTGACTTGTGATTTCTATCCATCACTCAACTTTTGCACGAGAGAAGCCAAATCATCTAAACAAGGATCACTAATAGAAGAGCTTTCATTAATCCAATTAGGAACACAATCCAGTCTATCACCAAAATATTAAAAATTAGTAGCCATCAACTAGTAAGAAAAATAGAGGAGAAATAAAGGGAAAAAATTGAAAAAAAAAATCAAAAAGGCACCAGACCCCGGTAACGGCGCCAAAATTTGGTGGTTGTCAAACTACCAAAAATAAAATTAAAATAATTAGCCTAATTGCCAAAAAAAATATCCACAAATCAATTATAGTACTGGAGCAGTGACTCTGGATGTGCAATGAGTTACTTGCTTCACCCTATTTTCAAAGAGTTTGCTGAACCCGATATATCAGAATTTATTCACGAGAATCTTATTAATTTGTGTATAGGGCAAGTAGGGTCATCTTTTGAGAATTATAATTCATAATTATTACCAGTATATTTGGAACCTATTGGATCACACGCTTAGAGATTGGATTCTGGATTAAATTGTGTGTCCAAGTAGGGACTTGAAAATAAATACTTCTGGGGTTTAATTATAAAGATAAATAAATCCTAAGGTCATCTGACAGATAAGATAAAATGGTTATCTCTTATCTGTCAGATAACAGAAAGGGATAAGAGAATCATCAGACATTACGGTGGTTTGATTTTGAATCAAACCACTTGACTCTATCCTCCTCCCTTCTCTCTTATCTCTCTCCTATTAATATCATCAGATGTTACGATAGGTGAATTAGTTGATTACTTCTGATAGTCAGAATACAGAGAGAAAAAAGTTCTCCAGAGAAAACTTATGTAAAGAGAAACCTCAGATAGTCTGAGAGCTTGAGTGAGAAAAAAAAGGCTAGCACCTGTTCTTCACTCACACACACACACACACAGAGATCGTTGAGACGATCAGGTGAAAATCCAGAAGCACTCTCGCGTGGATTACAGTAGAGGCAGAACATCTGGGTTGCTGAGGGGATTCTCTGTCTGCTCCAATGAGTCAGTAGAGCCATCTGAGGATTAAGATAATCCTTTAGAACCCCCTTTGTAAGTCATACGTAGAACCTAGGGTGATTCCTGGTGGAAATTCGGGGCTAAAATTTTAAATTTCTGCTGTGTCTGTTGCCCCAATTCCTAACAGTGGTATCAGAGCCATCTCTAGTGTTTACGTATGATTTGATATATTATTGTTCATGGATTAATTTTTGTATGGATGATATATGTATACGTGTGTAGAATTTTTGGTTGAAAATTGCACCTTTAATTTGATTAAAGTAGTTTGGCAATCTGAAAAAATTTTATGTTGCAAAATTGTTGTTTCAGTGATATGTTTTTCCGCTTGAATGATCTGTGCAATTGTTGTCACATACTGTTCTACAGGTTCTGTAGCAGCCAATCGTTGGCTACTGGAACAGCGAGTCACGACTCGGATCCGTGACGCGGATCCGCGAAGCTTACCTCGCGGATCAGGTTCACGACTCGGATCCGCGTGGCTGATCCGCGAGGTTTACCTCGCCGATGCTGCTCACGTTTCAGAAACATGGTGGGATCCGCGAACTAGATTCGCGGATCCTGTTCGTAGCCCTCAGTTTCTGATCCGCGCGCGACAGGGATCTGCAAGCTGTGACTCGCGGATCAGGGTCACGGATCCTTTGCAGGAGCTTTAGAAATTGATCCACGCAGCATGGATTCGCGAACTGGCTTCGCGGATCAGCTCGCGGATTCTTCTGGAGACAGAATTCTGTGAAATAAAATTTTTGAAAAATTGAGTTTTCAATTTCTGAAAATTTCTGCTACTGATCCGATTTTTAATTGTTAAAATTTTCTATGAAATTTATCATTTCATATTTTATTGGGTCAGGAATTGATTTGAATTTTAATTTGATTAATTCAAATCATATTCCAATTATTTTCTAATTTTGTTAAGAATTAAAATGACCTAATAAAAATTATTTTTACCAAAATTTTCTGCACATGTATGATCTCAAAATGTGTTTGGGATTTTGATATATATAAATTCCAAATAATCCATGAATGATTGATTTTTCACGCTTTCATTTAATTTAAAGTTGTTTAAATTCGTATGGATGCATAGTGGATGGTTGTGGATAAAAGCCCAATATGATTGTGGAATGGTTGAATGGTTGTAATTTTATAAATAGGGCCTGCGTGTCCTGCCTTTCTCATTTCTCTAATGGTAATTTCTTTCCTCATCTAATTCCCCCCGAATGCAACTCGGGATTTCTAATATTCTATTTGTAATGTACAATAGATAGGAATAGATGATAGGCAACTATGTTTTTTAGCATAGAAATTGTAAATTGGAAGATGAAGAAAGGAGCAGTGCAACCAGAAGGAGGAAATTTGATTTAACCCTAGTCAACTATTAATTTCCCTAATGGTTGGAAAAATTAATTTAGGAATATCCACAACCATCCACGATTTATTGTTATGCTATATTTATTTCTGAAATATTTATATGCATGATTGTTGATGAGACCGTCAAATATTTTTCCAAAATTTCAAACTAAAATAGAAATGTTTTGGAAAAAGAAATAAATCCCTCAAATTTAATATTTAGTCAAAACTGCCTTCCATCATTATAGAACAAAACAAAATGTGGTTATTAAGTGCTAGTTTGTTGGGATTCACCCAAAACTGCCTTACTTACTACATGTTTTTACTATAAGAAATGTTCTTGAGAATGATGGGTTTGATTTAACTAAAATTATGATTTGTTGGGATTCACTCAAGACCATGAATTTTAGAGGCAAGGATTAGGTTAATACATAAGATGTAAAATCAAGAGTTGATACCTAACGGATCTAGAAATTACAAAAGGTTGTAATTGGTAAAGTACCTACCTGTTAAGATTATTTTTTAATTTGTTGGGATTCACTCAAGGTCAAAAATAATTAAGACGGGATTCTAGCCACTATGGATTTTTTAGAAAATCTCGGATCAATTTTAGAGGGTAATTGATTTGAAAAAATAGTGGAAATAAAATCATAATTTTTGGAAGTTTTATGATTTTATTAAAACAAAACTTTTTTTGATAAACTCTATCTTTATTTTGTTGTAGAATGAGTAACAATCTGAGCCTACGTTCCATTCTCACTGATTGTAAACTAAACGACATAAATTTTCTCGACTGGCATCGCAACGTCCTACTCATTCTCACTCATGAAAAAATATAGTATGTACTTGATGGACCTATGCCTAATGAGCCCGAACCTAATGCACCTGCTACTGTTAAGAATGCTTACAAGAAGCATAAGGATGACAATAGAACGGTTTCATGTATCATGATAGCTTCTATGACTCCTCAATTTCAACAGCAGCATATGAACATGGGGGCATATTAAATAGTTCAACACCTGAGAGAGTTGTTTGAACAACAATCTAGGACAATGAGATATGACATCTCCAAAGAACTGTTCAAGTGCAAAATGGCAGAGGGAGCACCCGTTGCTCCACACGTCTTGAAGAGGATTGGGCTAATTGAGAAATTAGCTGAATTGGGCTTCAAGATGGACCAAGAGCTAAATGTTGATTTAGTTCTTTAATCTCTGCCAGATTCTTTCTCTCAGTTCGTTATGAACTATCAGATAAACAATCTGCAGCACACATTACCTTAATTGTTGAATGTACTGAAAAATGCTGAGAAAGAAATCAAGAAGGTGAAGGGTTCTACTGGAGTGGTTGTTGTTGTTTCATCCAATAAAAGAAAGAGGCAAGGAAAAGGGCCTAAGAATCCCAAGAACAAACCCACCAAAAAGCCTAAGAAGGCCAAAACAGATCAGTCTAATGCAACCTGCTTCCATTGTGGACAAACTGGACATTGGAAGAGGAACTGCAAGGCTTATCTGGAAAGCCTGAAGCAAAAGAAACTTGGGAAAACTTCATCAGCAGGTACATATATGATTGAGATTAATGTTTCTATTTCCAAATCTAACTCTTGGGTATTAAATACCGAATGTGACTCTCACATTTGCACATCTACGCAGGGTCTAAGGAACAGTAGAAAGTTGGATAAAGGAGAAGTAACCCTACGTGTGGGCAATAGAGCAAAAGTTACTGCTTTAACTGTAGGGACTTACTATATTAGTTTACCTAGTGGGTTAATTCTAGAATTGTCAAACTGTTATTATGTTCTAGCACTTACAACAAACAACATTTCTATTTCCTGTTTGGATTTATATGGGTTTAAGATAACCCAGGAGAATAAAAGTTGTTCTTTTTCAAAGAATGGTGTGTTTTATGGTTCTGAAAATTGGAATAACGATTTATATATTCTAGATCTTGATAACCAAATTCTCAATATACAAGAAAAGAGAATGAAGTTAGATAAACTGAATAAAACCTACCTCTGGCACTGTAGGCTTGGTCATGTAAATGAGAAACGCGTTTCCAAGTTACACAAAGGTGGTTACTTGGACTCATTTGATTATGAATCATATGATGTGTGCGAGACTTGTTTACTTGAAAAAATGACCAAAACACCCTTTACTGGTAAAGGGGAACGGGCTAGTGATTTACTTGGACTGGTACATATTGATGTATGTGGCCCAATGACAATCACAGCTAGAGGTGGATTTTCATACTTCATTACCTTCACTGATGATCATTCTAGATATGGTTATGTGTATTTAATGAAATACAAGTCTGAATCTTTTGAAAAGTTCAAAGAATTCAGAAATGAAGTAGAGAAACAAACCGGTAAAAGTATTAAGATACTACGATCTGATCATGGTGGAGAATACTTGAGCGATGAGTTTCGATTTTATCTAAAGGACAATGGAATAGTTCCACAATGGATTCCTCTAAGAACACCACAACTAAATGGTGTGTCTGAAAGGAGAAACCGCACCCTATTAGATATGGTACGGTCCTTGATGAGCCACTCGAGTGCCCTAAAATCGTTATGGGGATATGTTTTAGATATAACTTCCCATACTCTTAATAGAGTACCCAGTAAGGCTGTTACTTCCATACCATATGAGATATGGAAAGGAAAGAAACCAAAACTGTCTTACATGAAGGTTTGGGGTTGCCCAACCTATATGAAGAAGGCAGAGTCAGACAAGTTTGAAACTAGGTCTGACAAGTGTTTGTTTGTAGGGTATCCAAGAGAGTCTATAGGATACTATTTCTACAACCCAACTGAGAACAAAGTGTTTGTCTCAAAACATGCTATCTTTCTAGAAAAAGAGTTTATTCTAGAAAGGAGCAGTGGGAGTAGAATAGAACTTAAAGAAGTTCAAGACACTCAAACCAATATGGAACTTGAAGAAGTTCAAAATGTTCAAACAAACACAGAACAGCCTGTCGAAGAAAGGGTTCAGCCACATAGTGATGAGGCACAAACGGAAGCTGTGGGCATTCAAGAGCCCCGTAGGTCAGTAAGAGTACACTCCGCTTCCAAGAGATATGAATTTCTTGTGAGTCAGGGGAATGATGTACCAGTCATTCAAGATGATGAATCTGCTACCTACCAAGAGATTCTGAATAGTCCAGACTCCTCCAAATGGTTAGAGGCCATGAACTCCGAAATGGATTCCATGTATAACAACAAGGTATGGATCTTGGTTGATCCACCTGAAGGGGTAAAACCCTTAGGGTGCAAATGGGTCTTTAAGAAGAAGACCGACATGGATGGTAATGTGATTACCTATAAGGTTAGACTGGTGGCCAAAGGCTACAAGTAGAAAGAGGGAATCAATTACGATGAAACTTTCTCACCAGTAGCTATGCTTAAATCCATTCGGATATTGCTTGCAATAGCAGCATATCATGACTACGAAATTTGACAGATGGATGTAAAGACTGCATTCCTTAACGGGAATCTGCAAGAGGATGTGTACATGACACAACTTGAAGGCTTTACATCGCCAAATCCCAGTCAGGTATGCAAGCTACAGAGGTCCATTTATGTACTCAAGCAAGCATCAAGGAGCTGGAACATCCGCTTTGATGAGACAATCAAAAAGTTTAATTTTCTCAAAAATCCGGATGAGCCTTGTGTTTATAAGAAGGTTAGTGGGAGTTCAATCGTCTTCCTTATATTATATGTGGATGACATATTAATAATGGGAAACGATATCCCAATGTTACAATCAGTGAAGAGTTGGTTATCTAAACACTTTTTCATGGAGAATCTGCCTACATACTGGGTATTAAGATCTATAGAGATAGGTCTAAAAGGCTGTTTGGTCTTTCGCAATCTACATACATAGATAAAGTGCTAAAGAGGTTTAGCATGGATCAGTCGAAGAAGGGCTTCTTACCAATGACTTATGGGATAAGCCTTTCTAAGAGCATGTGTCCTAAGACACAAGTTGAAATTGATAAGATGTATAATGTTCCATATGATTCGGCAATTGGATCAATTATGTATGCTATGTTATGTACAAGACCAGATGTCTCTCATGTTCTGAGTGTTACGAGCAGATTCCAGGCTAATCCAGGTGAAGGTTATTGGACAGCCGTTAAGAACATTCTTAAGTACTTGAAAAGGACTAAAAATTTATTCTTAGTATATGAAAAGGGTGAGTTGAAACTTAAGAGCTACACAGATGCAAGCTTTCAGTCTGACAAGAATGACTGTAAGTCACAGTCGGGCTTCATCTTTACTCTCAATGGAGGTGCCGTCTGCTGGAAGAGTTCCAAACAGGACACCACTGTGGATTCTACAACAGAGGCTGAGTATATTGTACCCGCGGAAGCAACTAAGGAAGCTGTTTGGATCAAGAAGTTCGTGTCAGAACTTGGTATGGTTCCTAACATTGTTAATCTAGTAACTCTGTACTGTGATAACAATAGGGCTATTGCCCAGGCAAAGGAACCTAGGTCTCATCAACAGTCTAAACATATACTTAGAAGATTTCACCTAATTAGGGAAATCATTGCCAAGAATGATGTAAAGATAGAGAGAGTCCCCACTGAGAATAACATAGCAGATCCTCTTACTAAGGCACTATTCCAAAAGAAATATGATAGTCATGTACTTTCATTTGGATTAAAAGTTATGAATGAATTGTTTTAGTGCAAGTGGGAGGTTGTTGGAATATATGCCCTAAAATAATTATATTGTTTAAATAGATTCCTAATTAAGTTTTGTATTTTATAAATTTCTAATTTTATCTGTTAGATATTTGATATAACTGATAAAGTCCTTAGAATATTTATTAATGTGATGATAGTCACAAGAGTTGCTGACTATGAGATATCAATCACATTTATAATAAATATTCTTAAATTTTCCTAGTCATAGTATTAATGAGACAGGACATCATTAATACGGACAGACTAGTACACAGTTAGCCCCTACTTAGTGTAAGTAGTGGTTGTTCTCATCAACCATGGTATAGGGATACCTAGGCTAATGTGTAGATGAATTGTAAAGTACTAATTCATTGGAGTGATCCACACAGAAATCCCATTAGGATAGCTATCTAGTGCCAATGGTTGAATCTCTTATGGGAAATCGTGTAAGCAATCCTAGACTTGAGATCACCATAGTATCTTGAGTGTGAATCACTACCTTTTGATTCTGTTTCTTGTTACTCACCAGGAGTGACTTAAAGGATAGAAATTGGGGGTAGTGAAGCATGGAAAGATAGTGAGTGATCAAGAGAAGATTCACCACTCAGATAGTGGGAGTGATATCGGTAAGGCCACTAGTTGGAATGTAACCTTAGTAGTCGACTACATTAGATTAATTGAAGAGTGTCTTCAAGTTAATCTAATCTAAGGTTAATTCCGGGAACTAGAAAATTAATTAGTCATTAGGGAATTGGCACTTGTTCCTTATTCCCTGACTAATAGGATATCAATGGTGAAAGGATAATAATTACACGGTAATTTTCCATGGAAAGGTTAGGTCGGAATTCCCTTTGACCAATTTCGAATACCTGGGTGGTTGTGATGTGTTGTTAGACACCGCTCACAATTTATAATTATGAATAATTAATTATTGTAATTAATGATACAATAAAGGTATTTATTTTATCTAATTCTTTTGAGAATTATAATTCATAATTATTATCAGTATATTTGGAACCTATTGGATCACATGCTTAGAGATTGGATTCTGGATTAAATTGTGTGTCTAAGTAGAGAGTTGGAAATAAATACTTCTGGGGTTTAATTATAAAGATAAATAAATCGTGGGGTCATCTGACAGATAAGATAAAATGGTTATCTCTTATCTGTCAGATAACAAAAAGGGATAAGAGAATCATCAGATATTACGGTGGTTTCTTTCTCCATCTGACTTTATCCTCCTCCCTTCTCTCTTATCTCTCTCTCTCTCTCCTATTAATATCATCAGATGTTATGATAGGTGAGTTAGTTGATTACTTCTGATAGTCAGAATACAGAAAAAAAAAAGTTCTCCAGAGAAAACTTACGTAGAGAGAAACCTCAGATAGTCTGAGAGCTTGAGTGAGAAAGAAAAGGCTAGCACCTGTTCTTCACTCACTCACACACACACACACAGAGATCGTTAAGACGATCAGGTGAAAATCTAGAAGCACTCTCGCGTGGATTACAGTAGAGGCAGAACATCTGGGTTGTTGAGGGGATTCTCTGCCTACTCCAACGAGTCAGTAGAGCCATCTGCGGATTAAGGTAATCCTCTAGAACCCCCTTTGTAAATCATACGTAGAACCTAGGGTGATTCCTGGTGGGAATTAGGGGCTAAAATTTTAAATTTTCGCTGTGCCTGCTGCCCCAATTCCTAACAGTCTCCACAGGGAACTGATAGATTTATCACACAGAAAATTGGGGGGTTTTAGGAAGGAAACAAATATTTAATGATGTAAAAATACTGAAATTTCAATTAGAAAAGAATGCAGTAATTAAAGGATGCAAGAAACAATTAACTCAACCTAGTCAAGAAATCAATTTGGGCATCGGTGCACACAACTGATCGTAGATACCTGGAATAATTCATACGTTGACAAATAAATTGGTTATAGCAGTCTAACAAAGTGCCAAACCACCAATCTCTCCTTAATTATATGGTAGTCTAGAGACACTTTTAAACTACCCCCTTTTGAACTAGACAACCTTAGAGACGCTCAGCGGATTTAATGTAGTCACAGTTTTAAGAACTAGAGAGACCCAATTCTAGTTCACAAATACACACGCAGGTTTATTCAAATTAGATTAATTATTCTCACGACACAGATTAGACCACTTGCGAGGTGATGAAATTGTGTCGTTTGCCACTAATTAAAACGCTTAGAGGTGACGCACCAACGCCTTAATTGGCAGTATACTATTCAGACAATTGAACAACAGGCATCATTGATCCAATAAATCCAAATAACAATGACCAATTAAGACAAAGAATAATTAACTACCCACGAACGCAGAATTTAAATAGAACAATTAAAAAGATCTCACAATTATTGTGCAACCGAGTCTTGATTATTCCTCAATTAGGACAATAGTTTAGCCACGCCTCATGATGACAAAGTAATCCGAAGTGTTCATGTAATTTGGATGTGAGCAAAAGCAATTATCATCTAATGGGAAATCTTCACTTGTAAAAGAGTAATTACTAGAAAGGAAAAGCAAAGCAAGTACTAGTCTATCATGGTGGCTACGGGAAAGAAAGAAAATGAAAACTATCAAAAGTACTGAACGAAAGATAACCACCAAGAAAGAAACAAAAGATCCTATATACTAATCACTTGCTGCCAGCCCTAGAGGAAATAAAAGATACCATCTCCACGTGATTCGGAAATCCCACAGAATTAGGAAAACAGCTTTTGTCATCGTGTGAGTTTCCTATCCACAAAGAGTCTTTTCCTAATTTTTCACCCTTACATCTTAAAAGACGTTTCCTCTCCAAAATCAACTTCCAATGTATCCCAAAAAATAGCGGCAAGTGTTCAGAAATTTAGCTACGGAAGTCCGCCACTTCATGCCTCGCTCTGCACTCTCTAGCATAGGCATGTTTTGGAATGAAAAGTTTTCTGGAATTTCATCATTAAATGCCACTTTAAATACCAAGCGCCTGCAATTGACACAAAAATCAAATATGAACAGAAACCTAACACTTTGCACAATAAATGGCCGAGATTAAGTCCAAATACCTACAAATAAAATGTACAATTATCTCACTATCAATAGAACAATAGGTTGCCATAGATATCAAATACTCTACAAATTGCCCTGTAGCATTGGCAAAAAGGGTAGCTTAATAGGTCTGGCAATGGCAATGCAATTTAATGGGTAGTCCTCATCGATCAGTTCCTACTTTGCATCTTCTAAGGAAGAATAGGACAATAAGACATTCATATTTCTCTTTCCAGTTCCTTTTTGTGGTCTTTATTGATCTTCATATCTGAGAAAACATTGTGGGAAGTAAGTTGAATAATGAATCTGCTTGCAGGACATTCAACATGGTTTCGTGGCCCTAAACATCTTTGCTCCGTGGTTTTCTCCAAATTCTAGTTCTACAGAAGATGTAATTGCAACTCAAACAGCCATTGATTTTAACATCGGTTGGTGAGTTATGAATCTTAGGTAGTTCAACGTCTTGATTCTGCATTTCATGATCCTTAGTAAATAGCAAGATGCTTTATTTTTTTTGCAGCCTCAGGGAAAAAGATAAGCTTATATCATCATTTATCCACAATTCCACTGCAGGTTTCTCCATCCATCGGTGTTTGGAGACTATCCTGACATTATAAAGAAGAATGCTGGTTGGAGGATTCCAGCGATTACTCTGCATGAATCTAACCAACTTAAGGGATCATTTGACTTTATAGGTCTGAATCATTATTGTACATACCATGTCAAGGACAATTCTAGCACCCATAGGATGCGTATCAGGGACATGGTAGATGTTATGGCGATAATCAGCTGGTGTATGTCTCATTCACTTATTTTGAGGTTGATAAACTTTTTGCTTATTTTTGGATAGTGACTGAATTATTGACGTCCTACTGCATAAGCCGTGATGTTTACAAACTAAATGTCATCTTGGTGCTCCCAATGCTTCTCATTCTTTGAAATCCATGTATCTCTGAAGATTTTGTTGGCCTACACACATTTTGAATGAATCGTATTAATTGATATCTGATTTGGTTTCTGTAGTTGAGCCAGAAGGTGCACCACCAGATCAGGTTGGGCTTAAAAATTCAATTTCATGATATTATCCTCATCCTTTCCCATCTACTTTGTTAACCATTTTGTTTGACATAGAATGATGTTGCACCATCTGGTCTATATGCAATATTGGAGTATATTAAAAAAGATTGTGCCAATCCACCTACCTTTTTCTTTGTTCAATATATGAAAACGGTTATTTCAAGCTTATGCCAATCCACCTACCTTTTTTTTTATTGGTTCAATCCACGAATACGGTTCTCTCTCTCTCACTCTCTCTCACATGCTTGTGTGCCTCTGCTGCTTTGCTTGGATATGGAAGCCCTGTACATATTGTCTAAATGTTGCTGCACAAATGAGCTGATTCTGTCAAATCCTTGCCTGGCACTAAATCTGCTCTCGTACACCAGAATGAAGAAATCATTTCGCCAAGAATTTAATCTGTTAACCTAACCACACCACCATTGAACATATTGCTTGGGAATTTTTTAATTTGCTAGTGGATTAATTTGTTTCTCATCCTGGAATAGATGTGCATGGCTGTAGCAACTCTACTAAGGTTCAGCCACCAAATTTGCAAGTCTGCTGATCTCTGCATTTAAGTATACTGATGCTCTTGTACTTTTTTTATTTAGCTGCTCTTTCCAAAAGGCGTGATCTAGCTCATCTTCTCCTTTTTCTATCTTCTTTCTAACAACACTAGCAAAAAGTATAGAATCTCTTTGCATGACTGGTTTTGACAGGTGAAAGAACACCATGAAACGGAACACAGGTTGACACACCAAGGGTGAAATACATGCATTCATATATTGGGACCTTGCTTGATGATGTAAAGTAAGCATGCTCAACATTAAGATAGGATCATTTCTACTTCTAGTAAAAATAATTCTCAAGTATTCCAAACCGTTCTGCAAACCATTCTGCAAAAAGTGGACACTGATTCAAAGCTATTGCATAATGAATTTTCTAGCAATTTTACTTCTCAACTTTCCTAACCTGTGCTGTTTTTTCATCCCGAAATTTGTTGCAAGAAATGGATCCAACACAAAAGGGTACTTCCTGTGGCCTTTGTCAGACGGTCTTGAGGTAGTTGGAGGTATGCTACAGCTTTCGGACTGTACTACATGGACTTGGATGACAAGCAATTGAGAAGATATCCAAAGCTCTCTGAATACTGGTACAACAATTTCCTCAAAGGAAGAAGCAGCAGGCGTGATGACATAATTGAAGTTCAAAATGAAACCTTTGTTTGTTCAATATCCAAAGCCTCAGGTCACTAGTGCAAACGTTTGGTTATGTCTCTTTTCTCATTCTTGTGGTACAACTTGGCTTTGGTCATTGATTGTCTTCATTCAATTTGTTCTCGTGGTTTTGAGGTCAAATTAAAGAAATAAGACAAAACAGAGACATAAATTGAGCAAAAGAAGTCAAATTCAAGATGCAAGAGAAGTACATGGAGCAAAAGAAGTTAAATATTTGACTCTCAGTTGAATGATTTTACCACTCTAACAGCTAGCAAAAATAGAGTAGACAAATAGGCATTAGAACATCTATTTCTACTACTCCCTTTGTCCCACTTTGATAGTCCCGTTTTCTTTTTTCGTCTATCCCAAATTACAGTCCACTTTCCTTTTGAGAATGTTAGTTAGCTTTTAATTTTCCTAAAATACCCTTATTTACTATAGCTTGTTAATAAGTATAACTACCCTATTTAATGTAGTTAACTTTTTCAAAAGCATATTGATAATACAAAAATCCATGTTTTGTTATCCTGCCAAACTTATTTATATCAATAGAGGAATATTAAAAGTCATAATTTTCTAACTTCATGTGAGGGTATAATAGGAAAGTACTCTTCTAAATTTAATTTTCCAATAAACCTACCCAACTTTTCTTAATCTGTGTGAAAAAATATATGGGACTGTCAAAGTGGGACGGAGGAAGTATATACTTTTTGCTTTTTTTTCCCCCTTTTTACCTCCCACCCCTCTCCACACTGTTCCCCTCCTTGCTATGAGTGACAAATTCAAACACTAAACTTTACAACCGAGAAAACTCTAAAAGCCTGCCCATAATTGAGCATTACTACTGTATACGATGCCTCTATCCCCTTTGGTGTCATAAAAAAGTCTCGCATAATGTATTGCCAATTTCACCAGTATTAAGTCCACCATAATATCAGTTGCAACAACGTGGAAGTTAGTTACTTTTCCATCAATCACATCTACATCTTATGCACCTCTTCGCCAAATTCAATCAATCCTTTATGACATTTTGATTGAACATGTATAGTTATTTATTTAAATTTTATATACACAAATAGTACATACACTATCATGATACTTGACATGTAGGTAGAATTTAAATTTCAAATTTAAATTCATATTAGCTATCATACATCTATTTGTGATAACTAGTAAGGGGTTACGTGTTTTGCACATGATTATAGTATAACAATATATGATATTTCTTATATATTGATTTTTTGATAAAGTTCTATTGTTAACATTAGAATTTAATAGTTGCATATTTTTCATCTTAAAACTGTATTTCAAATTAATTGGAGATATCCCTAATTTGTTAAGATTTTTTATGTAATTTCTTTGAATTTAATGTGAACATTTTTTGAGCTCGTTAGGCAAAAGATAATTATTTGCATAAATAATGTTTGCATGCTCTACCATTATTATTCTCATGGTTGTTGAGTTGAATTTGTTTGTATTTTGATTGGATTTTTTGATATGAAGTGATATGCACTATTCTTGAAAAATGAAGAGATGTATATGCTTTAGGATGAACTTTTTTTCATTTTTTTTGTTTGTTATTTCTATTACTAATGGGGTGTAAATGATCAACAATATATAAAGGTTTTATGACTGTTCGTGTATGATAAATGAAATTAAATTTAATTAATATAGATAGTTTAGTTTTTCCTTTCTCTCTTTTTTTTGGATAGAATCTAACACTAAGCACAAATGACAAAGACTCCATTGTCCTAAGAGTGCATTATTTTGCTATCAAGAGTAATATTTTTGATGATTTAGAAATTGAATTAGACAACATCTAATTAAGAAATTTTAGATTGAAATAAAAAAGTGAAAATAGAATGCAAAGAGACAGATTAGATTGGACTATTTTGTTTTGTTTTATCTTCATAATTGAAATCTAATTAAGTTTTTAGTTCTTTGTCTTCATGAATGGTACAATTATTGACTATTATTAAAACACATTAAATCTAATTATTAGGGAGAAAGGGTATTTTTGGCATAATGTAAAATTAAAATAGAACCTACTTATACTTTATTCTACTTAGACCAGCCATACTTTTATAAGGAGTTTTAGTAATATGTTATGTGCCTTGCACATGGATATATATTTTGAAGATATAACATTTTTTTTATATACTAAATTTCTTTGCTAAATATTGATTAATATAATATATTTTAAGAAAAAATGACTAACAAAATTTTTTAATTACCAATCATACAAAATATATATTGCATATAAAAAAATTAAGCATTTGTTGTACATTCTGCCATATAAAAACTTTGAAGATCGAAGTTTAGCTAAGTTATTGTCTATTTTACTAGAGTTGCAGTAAAGGAAAATTTTCTATAATTTATGAAACCAATCCATTTAGAGTTAGCAAAAATATTTGCTAAAGCATGCTCATTTTTAACTATTGCAAAAGAGATCTCGGGCTAACCCCATCTTCTAACTCTAAATAAAATCAATTGGAAGTGTTGGCCTCTAAGATCAATGCAAAGGTTTAAAAATCTTTTAAGGCTAAATTCGTATATTTTTCATAGGAAACTGGAGCCAAAATAATACCTTAACATTCTCCATAAGCACTCTCAAGTATATCCAAGTTGAAGTTCTGAATCCAAACCTTCATTTGCTTTAAGAACCAATTTCCAATTCCAATCTAACAATATTTTTCTCCTTCGTAATTGAGCTTCTTTCTCATGCAACTTGAAAAAATCATTTTGTAGCTTTACTTTTCATCAAATCTTGATTCAAGTAATTTTATGGGGAGTGAACGAATCAGTTAATGATTAATAACTCTACTTTATTGTTCCATTTCCACATTAAGGAGTTCTAACAATAGTGAAAAATTGAAAATAGATTGACAGTTTAAGATTGATGCATTATATTAGATTGATTATGGGCATTGATTTTTGGTTTTTCTAACGACTATTACCTTCCTATGTTCTCAACAGAAATAAGCAAGCTTTCATGCCTCATAGCAATAAAGTTTCATCAACAAAAATTAAGCAATGATCCTTTTTTTCCCACTAACATATTCCTTAAAGCACTAATTTTTTAAGTCACAATTTTGGATAATTTTGAGCAAACTGTTTGAGCAATATTTTGGCAATTTTTTATAGTTTAAGACATTAAGAAGTGAGGATAATGGAGAAAGTGTGCATTAATATAAGCACAATTCTAAAAGGTTAAGTTTAGTTTAAAATTTGGATACAATAAATATTTACCTGTTTCAATACTATACAATTTTTGTGTTAGAATTTTTTGAAATATTCTCACCGTTCCTTTATTTCTTAATCAATATGTTAATAATATTGTGAACTTAATTGTCAATTCAACCTTTTGTCTTCTCATTAACAATTTTAAACTAGCATACATGATATAATGACATTAATCATCATTAAACAACAAGCACATAATATGAACTTTCAATCATCAATTATTAAAGGTGTAATAGGGATAAAAAAAATAAAACAATAATGTGATTAGACTCAAAACACCAAGACTCATGGTACTTTTATAATAGTAATAGATAGATAGATAGATATACAACAATGCAAATTGCTCAAGATTTTTTTTTTTTTCCTTACACGGAGTTGTTTTGTCCTAAGAGCATATGCATATTTTAGTTGGCTATTTAATATTTTTCCATTGATTGAGTAAGAAATTTAAAGCACAAGAAATAATTGGAGATGAAGTGTAAAAGTTGGTCAATGGATTTATATGAGAGAAATTTTCATCTTAACCTTAATTACTTACATTAAAGAAACAAATTGGTAACATTTCAGTTTTTATACTAATTACTAACATTATTACATTAATTGGTAATGTTTCATTTATTTCATTCTACCATAATTAAAATGAACTAAATTTATTTATTAAACAAAAGTGTACTTTGGTCATAGTAAAAATCAAGGCAAAAATGAGGGTATTTTAGTCATAAAAAAAACTAAGACAAAAAATGCTTGCACTCAACTTGCTTACAACTCCACTTGTCTAGACACTTTACACTTATATAAGGAGTATAGCCGTATACACTGTCAGCATATAAAATATTGGATTGATCCTTTTTATTTCCTTACTTCCTCATACAAAGCCAGAGAATAAGGGACGGAGTATAAATTTTCTTTTGGGTCACTTTTTGAATTCTTCATTTTAAATCTTAAAAAACCACAATTCATATTTACCATAAGAATTATATATTCTAATTCCTCCGCTTTATTTCTTTTGTAAATTGGACTGAGAACCCAATTGTTGATCAATTGATTATCACTTCCTTCATCCTAAAAAGTTTCTCATATTTCAGGAATCCAACTTTTTAAGAATAATGGTTTGATGGTAATGTTAGTGGAAATATTTTAAAAATTGCCCTCAAAAATTCAAAATTCAAATTTGAATTTAATATAAGATATAGATAAACAAGGGGATAATATTGCAAAAAGAGATCAAAAGTAAATTTCACTTTAGTAATATGACAAACATTATGGAACATTTCAAAATAAAAAGTAGGATACTTTTAATGGAACAAAGATAGATATACGGTTAATACACAACTATGAAACCCCAAAAATTGACCAATAGGTTTATCACAAGTTGAGAAAGCAAAAGGTTGAAAAAGGAAAAAGAAATATGAACTAATACTCACAACCTAGACCTTCTCAATAAGGAGTACACTGAGAAAAACTAAAGGATATAAAACAAAATATAGGGAAAAACGACAATGCCGTAGAGTAAACAGTAATATAATACATGTAACTACTAACATAACAAGTATAAACATCAACACAAACATAACAAATTTTTTGGCACCTTTTTTTTTTTCCAAATTGCTGTCAAAAAATTTGTTGTGCTTTTTTATTTCGTTGTGTTAGTAGCTACATTTGTTATATTAATATGTGCATCTAGGGTTGTATCTAGCTCACCAGTAACTCACTCAACTACTAGACTTGAGCTTGATTTTGACCAGACTCAAATTGCATTTGAGTTGCATTAAAATATTTATGAGCCGAGTCTCATATTTCTAAGCTCTTATGCTCTACAAGCCTAATCGAGCTTGCAATGTATATATTTTTAATTATTATTGTGAAATGTCAATTATATCCTTTGCTTAGAATTATATGTAAAATATTAATTTTTATTAGGTTAGCTTGATTAGACTAGACTAGGATCAGTTGAACTCAATTAAAGTCAATTAGAATTGACTGAATTCGAGTTTGAGTTCAACCTCAAGTAAAAGAAAAATTAAGCTTGACAAGCTCGAACTTAGCTATTTTAACTTGAATCAAATTTAAGTAGTGCATTATTCCAACTCGACTCAACTCAAGTCACTCTTATTTACATCTATTATGCGGTCTATTTTGTACTGTGTTGTCACCAGAGGCCCCTGATCCTATATTCTTTTTTTTTTTTTTCTTTGAAACGACAAATCCTACTCTAACCTAATCCTAGTCTATACCATGGGGAGGGGAGGACCCAAATGGGTCAATTGGGGGACCCAACGGGGACTAAACCACCACTTAACCAAACGGATGCCTACGCACCCGCTAGTGAATTTTTTCAGGAAATCCTGGTGAGAAATGCAGGATTTCTCCATTTAGTGCACTTTGTGTACCATTGATTGATCCATGGGTTTGATAGGCAGGATTGATATGTGTCAATTCAATCATTCCAAAATAAGATGTACAAATAAAGAATATGAAAAGTACAGATTCTAGCTTTATGATTAAATTTACGTTTTCATACCCTATTGTAGAGATGAATATTAACATGGGAATAATTATCTATCCGACCGTGTGCAATGACAGATTTGATGACGGTTGTAATCCAAGAAAGGATCAGAAATATATACTTTGCTTTAGTGTGCAATTTGAATGAAATTGAGTTTTCCTTCTTCATAGGATTTAAAGGAGAATTAATAAATGGAATACTTCTATTACCACCTAATAAATGGAATAATTTCACAAACCTCCTCTAAGATTTTTAATAATTGCAGAGAGTTCCCCTCAAGTTTTAAAGATTACACACACCTCCCTTTTTGTTATTATTTATGTAACAATAACGGCCCAACAAACTAAATTTTCTCTAAAAAATTCTAAATTGCCCTTTTGTACAAAATTAAGAAAGAAACATATAGTATGCTCCATCACTTTCTTCCAAGTTTTGTACAAATCAATAAGCCTAATCCCTAACAACCATCTAAAGATAACTTCAAGATCTAAATAGTCATCCAAAATTGCAAATACAGCATCAATACTTGCCACACAAAAAAAAAAAAAAAAAACACGCACACCCCCCCCGGCCCTCAATTGACAACTAATTTTATACCCCAAAATTAAATATCAATTCTCAAACATCTTGCCAATGCAAGCTATGTTTGTGTGTATCTATACTCTTACTAAAACCATAGTAGAATTTTGTCTTAATCTCCATTATTTAGACAACCATTTGCATTTTGGAGGTCTTTTTATTTATGATTTTAACTTCTTGGTGTCAGTTGAGTGAAATCTGATATTCCCTTCCATATAAAGATTTGGCAAAACACATGCAAACTCGTGAGTTTTTTGAATTGATAATGAGTTTGTGCACTCTACCTTCCTATGTTTTAGAAATCTACATTTTAACCCCACGTGGCTTGGCTTGAAGTGGTATGAAAAAGTGATAGTGTTTGTTAAAAGTAACTGGTGCAAATAAAATATCAAAATTACCCCTCATACATGAAAAAATAAAAGAGGAAGGACTCATTTGCTTCTTCTTCACAATGACTCAGAGAGAGAGAGAGACCCTATGAAACTCTGCTAAAACTGAGAGATGAAGAGAAAGAGAGACTGATCAAGGCTTCTTAATGATGAATTTTTCCCTTAAAACTGAGGTTGAAATGTATTATAAAGAAACTTTGGGGTCCCAACAAAAATTCTACACGTTTTATTCCTCCTCTTTAAAAGAGGACAAATGCAGTGCCATGAATTTATTCTTTCTTCATCCATTTGGGAATTTTGACAAACACCTCATAGGCACTAGTTATTCTTGCAGATTTTTCTTTGTATTTACTTACACCTGACCTAAAATATTTTACCCGTATAAATTTCAAATCACCAGATGGACACACAAACTTCGATTTCGAAACTAATAGAAAGAAGAATATCTCGCCAAAGTCCCCATGATTCATCTAGTTTCACAATAATTAGGGAGCAATACCAGCTTACCAAAAGAGGAGTTTTTCAACTCATTTTTTATGGAAAAATTGATGGTCGCTGTGATCTCGATTAGATCATGAAGACAGTTCGGACCTCTTTTCTATCCACTTAATTAAGTGGAAAGAAAAGTCATTTCTGGTTTTTGGCACTAGTTAGTGATAGGTTTGGCCTTTGTGATTGATTTTGTTTACTAAAGATGAGGCCGGATGATGAACGACGGTAATGATGAAAGTTCTTACCTCCAGTGCACCTGATGTCAATCCCTAATTCCGCTCCAATCTAGAGTAGAGTCTTTCTCTCTCTCGGATTCTTGGAGCATGAATATAGCAATTGTGGACGGAACTATGGTGTAGTATTGAAAACCATTGACACCTGTGGCTATATCTGTAGCAACCAATAGAAAGGGGACAACAAAATGATACAGCAACCAATGTGGTTTGCGGAAGAAGTTGCAACGGACAACAGGCAATAGGCAGTTAAAGGAGAGGTGTTAAAGGATTTGTCTGACGCTAAGGGAGCATAGTCCGAGGAATCTAGAGATGACTTTTCATTCCTGTCGCTGTCCACTGGTCCATCATCCTCAGATGGTCGACGTTTCATAAGTTTGTTGCACAAATCCTGCAAATGTGCACCAGGCAAACGAAATGCAGCTGCTACATAGCCAAATAATGTAAACTGCAACGAAAATCTCAAGAACGAAAATAGGAGCGTTTCAATGCAACGTGAAAGTGTAATTGTATGGGAAGCCACAATCCCACAAACACTCGGCAGCAAACTCCTCTCACTTTCGTCTGGCTATATAAGCCTTGCAAACGCAGTATGCATTTCTTGCAAAGGGGAACAACTTTTCCAACCTTCTTACAAAATTAGGGAGTGCCCAGAATGTAGGTGGTGGTTGAGGGGTCTGCAGCAGCTCATCAAGCACACACATCAAACCAGAGAAGCTTCATATGAGGCAAGAATCATGTAAGTGCTGAGTAATAGGACGCGAAGGAAACTGAACACCAATGGTATAGATTGGTTTGGTAGATGAAGTTGAAAGACTAACGAAATATTGTGTGGGAGTGAAAATTTTCTTCTGCAATCCAATACTTTCCGCTGACATTGTTAATGTCACTAAAATATTCATTGTTATTGTTTTGTGATGGTCTAATAGGTTTAAAAGGCATTATGTGTTGATGAAGAAGAATGTTTGTCACCAGCAAATTGGGATTGGATTTTTGACAACGAAGATACGCAGAGTATGGAAAATAAGATTCAAGTGGAAAAGCAAAGAAGAAATGTAAAAAATGGAGGACAAAGACGTCATGAAAGCAGGGGCAATAGGTTTGAAACATACGGCTCTAGGAGAGTGAAAGCTGAAAGAGGCCTAGTTTCCTGTGGAGTAGATGCCGTTGATGTCAACGGAAGCAAAGCAAGTGAACTCAGAACAATAGCATCAAAGGTATAGAAGTCAAAAGAATTTTTTTTAATATTGGCAAATGTACTTGTCAGTATTTGTTCATTATAGTAGTATCCCAATTAGAAGTGAAGCATATGTAATTGGAATGAATATAAACAAAAGGTTAGCGCTAATAAATAAACCAAATGAGCATATAAAACCATGTGTCGAGACCATTGGAAGTCAAATAAAATGAGTGTTTATCCATCTTAGTTGCTAGAACCTACAAATTAAGCCCAAATATATTTTTTAAACACATTTAATACTGAATATCATGAAGGAACAGGAGTTCAACATTGTTGAAGTGTAGTATGTGTTGAATATTACCTCACACTTTTCCTTGGTTTAGGATATCCATGTCTGGCCTCAAAGAGACAAGCACTATAGTCATTCATTTACCCAATGTCTGAAAGATATCAGGTATCGACTAAGTGCAATTGAAGCCGGCATTAGAAAAATAGATGCCAAACATGATGCGCTTATGGAAGGATTGGCACACAAAGAGAACAAGTGCAACATGGAAAACATAAATGGAGGCAGAAATCAAAAAAGTATGTGCAAATTTGTACAAAAGAATACTAACAAGTCGGATGGTCGGTGCAATATGTATAACTGGGAGAGTATTATTGGAAGCAAGGGAGCATGTGACCGGAAACACATATTATCCCCAAGAACACCAGTACAAAAAAGAAGAATAGAAAGTTTGAAGGTGGCAGCCGATGCATATAATGAATCTGCATCATCAAGTATGGGAAATGAGAATGAGATGGTGATATGCAAAAGACCAATGGCTGGAAAAGCAACAGAGACGGGGAAAGATAAAGAATGCTACGATGTTAAAGTATCTCGTACAACAACGCCACCCACTAAACAGCTGAAGCGTTTAGAGAGTCGGCTTTTTGATGAAGACGAAGAGCAAGATGCAAAACAGATGAAACACATATGTAGTCAGAATTTCAATGAAGATGAAAGGCAAGAGTTAGAGAAGTCATCGAAATTGGCTAGCAAAAGGGATGAAAGTAGTAGTAGCAGTCTAATATTTCTTGGAGCAAATGAGTTAGGAACCACAGCCCACAAAGACAGGTCTGGGATGAGGCAATATAATTCTACAGAAGGGAATCCAGCACAAAATCAGGTCAGGGTACAAATTTTTCACATAGTGCAAGTCATATTTAATTGCAGTTTTCTACAGCTGATGACTTAAAAATTTGCAGGCTGCAAAAAGAATTGATGTTCATAATCTTAGCCATTCAACGAGAGTTAGAATCCTCGATCACCTGTTGGATCCACAACTAACTCAAACGTGAGATAAGTTTATTATTCTTGCTTCCTTCGATAGAAATTCATATGCAAGTTTGAGAATACTACGGGTGAGTAGAGATTAAAGTATGATGTCTGAAAATATGGTACATGGCTTTGATGATGATGTTCATATCCTCAGAGCAACACTGGTTTCAATTTGGGGACAATTTGCAACACGTGATGAATTCCGTTCCTTTCTTCCGAAAGGGTGGTTAAAATGCGGGGTATGATAATAATTTTTACATCCGATTAAAAACTATATAATTTTTTGATATATTTTGCATGTTAAGCTCATAACTAAATAGATTTGGCTAAAATTCTTAACAAGCAGGTTATTAATTGCTACTGTGCAATGTTAACTGTGAATGCAAGACTGGATAAAGGCAACACCCCTTTGAACATCTGGTACTTACCGACGTGGTTTCAGGTAAGTGGTACATTGAAAGCATTAAACCTTTATAATTATTGAACAATATTATTTGTAATTGCTAAACGTGTGGTTAAATTTTTTTTTTCTGTTGGACATGTATGGGCAGCAATTCAGTGGATGTAAGGAACCAGATATTGAAAATTTGTACTCCTTCTACCTTCGGCCAGATAGATTTGGTGGTCCAATAAACTCTTGTCAAAAGGTTGTGTGATCATAAACTCTTGTCCACGTAATCCTATTAGTATGATAATTCCTAACTCAGCAAAATTATTACCGTTGAAGATATGCATTCCTATGAACTGGGAGAACAAGCATTGGTACTTATTCGTCGTGGACATGGTTGAGAAGATCATACATATCTATGACTCGAAGCCCTCAAAAAAATGGAATTTTCAGCGGCTATCTGATGTTATGCAAGTGGTATGATATGCAGAAGTATACATTTGATTACTGATATGGATGTATTGTGTTCTAATGTTTCGATTTTGGCAATTTTATCCAGCGAGATATGTTGCACAAAGCTCTTGCCTTTGGGTTCGGTGATGACTACTTGGTAGATGTTTCTAGCTTCCCTTGTGTTAGTCCAACATGGTGCCCACAACAAGATAACAAGTAAGTTTATAGAGTGGACTAATAATGATTGTAATATTTATTATTGAAATTTTTTTTATATTTTCTCAATTACCCACAATATTACACTCGTTTAATGCCGGTGCTAAGTGGAAAAATTGTTTATTAATTTTTTTTTTTACTTGTTAGATGGGACTGCGGAATGTATGCAATTCAATTCATGAAATTATGCAACGAAATGAAGTCTGGATTAGCGATACAATTCAATTCTGAGAAGGCAAGATGTGAAGCTGCGCTAGAGCTATTTTTAAGTTCCGTAAACTTGTCCCGTGACGAAAATCTTATGAAATGGGGTATTACTGATATTTGACCCACTTTTTCCCCTCCAATTTTGTTGTTGAACATTTGAACTTGTGATAGCAAGCGCCTATACTGTTATTATACATTTTGGAGGGGGCTCGGATTGGTTAGAGTTGTTCAGGGCCTGTTATGTAGTTTTTAAATTGCATGTAATGCTTTGTTTGCAACGTAAAAATTTTAGCAGGTGATTATTACTTTTAATTGCTCTCCATATGATTAAATCTATAAACCAACTACAAATCATTACACAACTTATAAACCCCTGGGCCAATTGCCCATCGTACATAAATTCCCATAGCCCGATTGCGATTGAAAATGTTAATGAAAATTGGGCTGTACCGTTGTAGCCATCACCGGCCATCCTAAGAACCAGCAAAGGCCCATAGCATGTTCTGAGCACATTTCAGTTCAGGAATATTAAACCCTACAAATCATTGCTCCATTGTCCCAACTTTCTCTCTCTTTTTCAAGCACTGCTGGAGAGTCCAATTTTTTTCTCCAATGTCTGTATTGATGGCGTCTGAGGGAAGTGCAAGTACGGCTCACATAATCAATTGGCCAAGAAGATTATGCATATGTCGAAGAGGGTATTGCAAAGTAAAAATTGCAAAAACAAACCCGCAGAATCGGAACCGACATTACTATTCATGCCCAAATGATGAGGTTAGTCTTTTTTAGTTTAGTTTATGACAAAAGAAAATTTAGGGAATGAGAAATTTTGCAATCCAACAATATTTTCACAATGTTCTTTGTTTTTCATCTCTGTCAAACTTAATACAGAACAAGTGTCGGCCATGGATTGGATGGTGTGATGAGTTTGCAAATGCAGTCGAGTTAGTTGCTGAAGCTGGTTTGGTTGTTGCTGAAGCCGTACCAAATCACAATGAAGAATTCCAGGATGAGCTAAAAGAAGTGCGGAATAAACTTGAGGAAATGGGTTCGACCATTAGATATCTTAGATTCATGAATTTTTTTGTCCTTGCCGTCTTTGTTGCAACCTTTTTTAGAGGTTAGGAACGATGATCATTTTATCAAGTGCCAGTCTATCCATCTATGTTTATTTTAATATGTCAAAGTATCGTGTTGTAGTATACGTGAGTTAATTTGCTGTCTTCCTTTGTTCCTAAATATATTATATCATTCCTAATTTTCTTTATAATATGGCACTCATGACCACTGATAGTTTAGTAATAGGAGTCAGAAATTGGTAATAAAATTTTCTCGCCCTAAGTTAAGATTTAAAAATCACATTAGCTCATGAAATGGAATTACATATGCATTGCTGAGTTACTCTAAAGCCTATACCGAAAATTTCTCCAACCTGGGTCTTGGAGTGCTTGGTTTGTCGATTCCCTTAGAAATGCAGTATACTCCTTTCTTGTGATCCCAATAGATAACAGTTGCCTTCCTTCACGCCTTTCTCGAGGTAGCACAACGACGTCTGCTCTATTCGGATCCCAAATAATGTATGCACGGTGAAAGTGGCAAACATTGAAGCAAGTCAATGCGGTGAAGCCATCTGCATGAAAAATATCCATAACGTGCCAATATAGAAATTCATTTCCAAAGAAAATCCATACGTCAGCCATCAAATGCTGTCGAAGATAAGCATAGTGATTAATGAAATTTGATTCTTGGATATTCCAAGAATCATAAGTGATGGCATAAATAGAGTGCAAATTTCGCATCCGGGGCAATGGACGTCTTCCCCACCCTAATAGATTTCGAAAATGAGCCAAATTAGCTTGATAATCAAGGATAGATCGTGCAGATATATGCATTCCAGGGGGATTATATCCATCATGCATGCACTCAATGGTGAGTTTGATTTGCTGTATAATCCATCTCGCCTTAATTACGTTTCTAGGAGCATCACCATCCTGGAGGTAGGACACCTCTTCTTCATCCACAACTCTGCCAACGTTGTAAATTATTGGGTCCATTTGAGATAGTGAACTGGGAAAATGAACAAGCTAGCATTTAGTAAAAGGACGGAACCATGGTTTGTAGATACTATTGAGAAGTGCAATCTGTGGGACTTAAAAGGCGTGATTGCATGAGAATACAGTGGGTGACTTGGGGTAGTGCTGTCTAAATCAATTGTATTTATAGCAGAAGGCATGCCTAACTCCTTTTTGTCCGTCAGTCCATTACAAGGCCAAGCAGTCAATGAAGTGGAAATCCAAATGACAACCTCGGACACTACAACCTCGGACAGTACGACCTCGGCAAAGCAAATTTCTTTTTCCTATTGATACATCACCTCACCTTATTGCCAACGTCTGATACATTAACTTTGCTGCATTGATTTGCCAAATAGACTTTACACGGACCGATGTACTGCTGCGGTTACTCCTTTACGCAACCGCAGCTGCAGCATGCAAGCATCCACTGGTGGCAACTTTTGTCCATTATGTAAATTTTATCCATTATGGCAGCTGAACTTTGATTATTGCTTTTAGAAAACCTCGGATTGTCTGCGTAGAAAGTTTTCGATTGCTACATCCACATCACCTGAAACAAGGATTGCCAGCCTCTGATAGACTAACGTGCTGCATTGATGAGAGAAATACACAATAAAGGGTGGATTTCTGAGCGTTGACCAAATGAAACCAACTTTACTTGGAGCACCGATGGATTTTTGAGCAACAAGAACACGGAAGAACACATGTGGTGCATGCAAGCCTGTATTGCTGGCGGGATGTTTTGTCGATAGTGCAACTTCTGTTGAATTTGTCTATGGTTTTGGAATCATGTGATAATAATTTTGTTAACAAAATTTATTAAGAACTTGTTATCGTGCCTAGTGAAAGATACTTATTTATACGAAATTATTATTTTTCATCTGGCAATGGCCTCATTAATCATTACCATTCATTCAAATAATGAAATTCATATTTCTTGCATTGTTTACCTAGGAGATACTTATGCATTTTGTATTCAAATTATTAATTTTTTTTAAAACTATTTAAAGGACAGTAATATTATTCATCTATCCATGGTCTTCGTTAATCATTGCCACTAACACACACAATTAAATCCATTTGTCTTGCATTTTTCACCCGATTGATTCTAGCTTCCATTCTACTGAAATTCTTAATTTCGGTGGCATGATTTATACGAAAATTAAATTATTCATCTAGTAATGGTGAAATTTGTAACAAACATGGTTCGCATTACCGGTAAATACATCAACCAAATACATGTTAATTACTAAATTTTTGCTTATTCCGCCCAAGTCCCAGTGCCTGTGATTTATTCCTTTTTGATCCAACGCGCAGAGTTTGAAGTTGGAGCTGTTTACTTTCGCATGGACTACGAGAGCAGCAAAGCACTTGGTTGAAATTCAAGTCATCCTCCACTGCCTTCTCACTTGAAGATGACCCAGTATCCAGGGAGTTTACCGGAGTTGGCTCCATGTTTTCGTTTCTGCTTGATCCACACACATTGGTATAAAGTTTTTTTTCAACCTGGTTAAAACCACAAGTCATTAGCAAATAGTTTCCATCGTAGAAGCTACATAAGGTACAAATTCGGTTTTAAATTTATATTTGGTATTAATTTGAATACCAGGTTTCTAAATTCCCAAGCATCCACCAAGCTTGCAAATCTCTGCACCCTTTTCTGCAATCTTGTACCTTAGTCCCATGTTTTGACGAACCACTTGCTCGTACACACCCGTTGGTACCTAATATACATAGTATGATAGTAAAAAATTAAAATCTCCAAACCATTCGCAGCTTGAGTCGAAGTTAAATGTTTATAGCATATCAAACACTTACGGAGGGTCGGGTAGTAGTAGTCCTTGACATGACCGGTGACTACATCAATTTTCTCCTCCTTAATTGACCATCGACTTGCACACATGGGCTGTCCGACTTGGAGGGCGAAAAAAAGGCTTCTCTAAACTACTTGTGGAGTTTTTGTTCATCAATTTAATCCCTTTTCTTGTAAGTGGTGGCATCAACATGTTTTTGAATGAAGTCTGGTATGAAACAAATTGAGGATAACTTGGATAGAAGATCGATGCTTCTACTCGGTGATAGCATCTCAACCTTGCTCCTTTAATGCGGTGAAAAGCATGTCAAAGGAGGGCTCGATGGCTGTACAAGGGCATCATGCTTTTGTATCACGCCTACAAACCACGATCTCCTAGGTAGTAAACCCAACCGCATGGTCCAAAGAGCAATAGCCTCTTCGATGTCATGTTGTTGCTAATGGACCAATCATCTGGTAAATTGAAACGATCCCATGGCCTCCATGACACGAACTTATGCATAATTTGATTCTTGAATGTCGACCTCGACGCGAACAATACGAATGATTTTTTGTTTTTAGAAACATAGAACAATACCTCTCCACCTGTCTTGCATTCAATTGCGACACGATAATTTCCCAAGCAGCTAGCACCATGCCGACAACGTCTGTTTGAACTTCTCCATCTCCACATTCGAGGAAAGTACTGATCCTCCTCCTTGAACAAGTTGTATGGTAGCAATTGCAGTACTTCATATGCCCAAACCTGTACATCCACAAACACAAATCCAATAAAAGAAATATATGCATTCTGATTGCTTGTATACATATTAGTATGTGTACTAAGTAATTTCACACAACATTGAATAAATATTTAACCTCAGGATGAGCGCATAAACCCACTCATTGTGTCAGTCCTCATTCTCGACACATCAGACATTGACTTGTACAGCGTGGCCATTCCAGCTCCTCCCCAATTGTATCCCTTAATCGAGTCAATATGTGCCAAAGCGGGAAGAATACCCTCGTCTTGATGCATTGGGATTTGCAAATAAGGTTCTCCCAAACATGTACAACAAAAAGGTTCTTGTCCATTGAGCAACTGAGTTTTCATCCATATGGTGTGTTGCGTGTTTATTTCTGTAATACCAAATCTCACTTAATTTGATGTATCCATTGGCATCAATGTTTGGAACCCAACCTAGTATATTTGATATGTAATCGTCATGAGCATTCGCACTCAAGTCCAGTGGCAACGGCTTCCCTCCAACTCGCAGCCCGTTATAGGCGTAGGCAGGAGTGAGAGTGATCTCTCCGAGAGGCAAGTGGAACATATTGGTAGTGTCCCACCATCGTTCAGCTAATGCATACATGAGCTCCTTATCCAGATTAGCGTGTGGAAGTGCATCCAAAAATGGCTTGAACCCAGCTTCTTCTATTAGATCTTTAATACACAATTGAAGCTCCCGCCACCACAAAACCAAGTCCGCATGTGACGCAGTGGAATGGATAGGATACTCAGCCTAAAATGATTTGCAACACATATAAAACCAATTGCTTGGTTCCGTATAAAGCCATGCATAATCAGTGGAAACTAGGAGAAATGTACATCAAACTATGACTTACACTTGTTCTTTGAAGGATTGACATACCTTTCCAGTCCTAAAGTTGATTGACAAGTGATCATGTGGATCAAGAAGTAGTTCCTTTCCATGCCATAAACGTGCTGGGTCTTCGTTGTCTCCTTGGATTTCTGGTGGTTCCTCTTCCATTCTTGAGTGTTCTTTTTTTTTTGCCAGTGTCAGCCCGCAATGAACCAGCTGTAGAAGCAGGGCAGAGTTTATGTATGTAGACCTCCGTCAAGAGTCTGGACTTACATAAAACCCATATAAAATAGGCCAAGTTAAAGTATTTAACGTATATTTCTGAAATGTACATTGACATGTGAATGGGGGGAGTTGTAATTTTACGGTTGTAAAATTCAGTTTGCTTTGTTGGCGAGGAAGTAACTCTGTTACATCTACCAAAAAATCGTTGCTACCTTCCTTGTCTACCAAAATAAGGAAACATAAAAAGAAAAAGAACAGTTGATTGATTTAAGATGTTAAATAGGGGATTAATTAATAAAAGGTAAATTTACATAATGAAAGCACGTCTTTTTTCTTCATTTCTTCCTGGAGATATTGTCGTTCGCCTTTTCGAAAAAAGACAAAGATGGATATTTTTGTGGCTCTTACTTTTGGCAACAGAAAAAATAGAAAAATATAAATAAATTGGCATTAACAGTTTTTTAAATTCTTTAAGGGAGAAAAAAATTGAGTTCCAATAGACGATTAAACAACTGATATGAATCAATAATGTTTTAAGTCCTTTGAATTTCTAAGAAGAAGACGATTACAAATAATTGAATACATTGCCACATGGCATGTTGTGGTGTAGGGGACACAGGGGACAGATAATGAACAGAGACAGAAGATTTGAAGCCTTCCTTGTCCTATTCACAAGTTCTATACTTATACAATTGTCATTATAATCCTAGAAGCGTCATATTCAATTGGATTATGTCGATTATTGTAGAAGGTCTTTATGTATTATAAAAGACTTGATTAAAGTTAAAAATATATCAATGATTGCAGTATTAATTTTATGTATAAATCTTGTTTGGTTTAATGTTGGACAGGAAAATAAAAGGCCAAATACAGCTGGTAGTTTAAGGTGGAACACTTTTAACAAAGAAACAGCTAGTAGTTTATGCATAACAAAGAAACAGTTGGTAATTTATTATTGTAGAATGACTTTATGTATTATAAAAGACTTGACTAAAGTTAAAAATATATTAGTGATTGCAGTATTAATTTTATGTATAAATCTTGTTTTGTTTAATGTTGGACATGAAAATAGTTGTTCAATCAGGTTCCCATTCCCACTGATGACTGTGAATAACCAAACAAGAAAATCAATAATCATTCCCATTGCTTTCCCCAATTTTTTTTTTTTTATTTTTTTTTTCTGATTTCTCACACACTCACAAGTGTTATCAAAGGTAGTCTAAGAGCACATCACTCATGCCAGTGTTTTCCAAGGGAAAGTGTCAGTTTAGATTGTCTATACTGATACCTCTAAGTGCCAATAAATGCTCTTCTTGTTGTACTGTATTGGGTACTGTTACAAGTGTTAGCATAGACATGCTAAGGTGACACTACCCAACTAGTGTCGTTATAGGCATGTCAGGAAAGGCCCTTTTTGTTGTAGTGACATATCTCTAAATTTGTAGTTAATATTAGTTAGATGCATTATCATTCACTAAATATCAATTAATACTAGATATATAGATATATACATAGCTATAATTGTATATGTATGTATGTACGTATATTTATATACACTTACACACACATCTCTAGTAGTATACATTATAGATACATCTCTAATGTAGTAGTTCCTATTACCTACATGCATAAGTGAAGCTTGTATATAATTAGTTGTTATATACATAGTTCCTAATTATGAGTTAAGTTCGCAAGAGACATAAAACAACCTTGTATAATTGGGCGTAATCAACTCCATTTCAATGTGGGCTAATACATTAGTTCAAATATGAACTAATATATTGGAGATGTATCCATAACACATAACATATACTATATGTATCTATGATATATAATATATACTATTCACCAGGTAAGTTCTTCTGTAAGGTAGGGGCGTGCAACAAGAAGATACGGTAGTTTGAAACTATGAATTAAAAATTTCAACCAATTTCGATTTCGATTTCACCAAATTCGGTTGCCTTTTATATTTCTAATCAATTTAAATAATTTGTGATATGGTAAATATCCTAACTCATGTAATCACATAATTAGACTACCTATGAATTATATATACAAAACTTAATTACACTTTATATTATTATACAGTCTTAGTCACATGTATTATTTTTATATTTATATATATTATTTATTGTTATATATACGAATTTGAATCGAAAATTTGATTTTAAAGGCTCTCACCCAAATTTCGATTTTAGCATTTGCACCCCTATAAGTTACGTAATAATATGTTACTAAACTACTAATCTTTGATTCATGCATTAAGTCATAAGTTTGTGGATTGTAAGTTATAACCAATATCATTTATTGGTTGTAAATTGTAAGCGATTAAATAACGTGTGACACGATTAATAATCATTGATTTGATTCATTGTAAATCATAAATTTGTAAATTGTCATACTAGAAGTTATAACTTATAACCAATATCACTTATCACTTATTTTACTATTATTCTAAATTGTATGAGTAAGAGTAAGTTGTATTTTGATTTGAATTAATCAATAATCACTTTTTTATTTATGCCTTAAACCATTGATCAAGAATTCAAAATATAACTAAGTATCTACGATTAAATGACCTTGCATTAATTTTCCAAATATGTAAACATATTTTTCGATTTTCAAGAAGTGAGAAGGGCATATTAAATTTTTTGTGCTCATTTAGTAGTTTTTTAAAGTCTAAACGGCACTATAGACTTATAGCCATTATAAATGGGCATTACTCATTATCTTATACAAAATTTCATATCTTATTACAAATAACAGACAAATCAATATTTCTCTTCTTTAAATTATTGTAAAGTCCTAATTTACAAATTACACATTTAACATAAGTTCTAAATTATAATTTACACATTTAACACCCCTACTTAAATCAAATTTCACTAAGCAAACTCGGTTATAACCGAATTCGTAACCGAATTCGAAATCAATTCGGGAAGCACATGATTTCGGTTACTGTGACTTCAGAATTGGAATCAATTTACATTTTCATAAGCCAACTAACTGAAAAATCCGAATTCACATAACCGAATCTGCAAAGATATTAACCGAAGGCACACCCCTATTTTCGACCTCGATTTCGAGATCGAGCACTCAACTACTCAAGATCAATTACTACAAATTTTTTATTTTTGCTTGCATAGCTTTATTTTTTTTGTTGGATTTTATTACTTATTTACTGTCCAATAATATTATTACATAAAAAGAAAAAACTCGTACATATTATAACAACTAATGACCTTGAGTCGAGAAAGTTGACCGAACTCAAGTCGAGCTCGAGTTCAGATTGTCCTTGTAGGCTCGGACAACTTGCACAGATGAATACATTTAAGAGCCCCAATTGCATGATTGGTTAAGGGATAAGGGCTACGCTAATGGACCAATGTTCGGTCCCCTAGCCCAAGAGTTTGGGGTCTAGTCCCAAATTGCCAACGATTTATTGCAATGCCCATCTTATGAGCCCAACGGTTGAATGTTAGTTTTGTCATTTCACCATCCCTTAGGTCTAAACCTTCTCCACTAAACTCACATCTGTTTCTTCCGTCTGCTCTATCCTATTCACCCGGCCGCTCCAGCATCCATATACCTCTCACTCCAAATTCGCCTCACTTGACAAGCGATAAGTGAACTTAAGCTTCACATTCGGTTGCCTATTTGCTCCTCCTAAGTCAAAGGTATGTTCCTTCCCCTTTTCTAATTATGAGTACAGATTTGATTCTCCCCTGCGGACACTTTCCCTCTTCCCTCTGCCTGAAAATTGAGTTCATTGTTTTGTCCGTATAATGAATTTCCTGCAAATTTAAATGCGTACTTTTTGATGCTTGCTACACGGTTCATACTCTCCATACTTGTACACATTGTGATTATCTTGATAGTTTCATTGTATACAAATTCATTAACTCACAAATTATGCACATATTATCATAATTTCTGTTAATACTTGTGAATTTAATACACGGTTCATACACTAACTTTCCTGCCCTTGTTCGTTCCCATCTATTTACATCCTAATCTCTTTTGTCCGATTGCTGCTTTCTATTTGTTAAAAAAATAAGACAGATTTTGTGTAAACCGGCAAGAGCAATGGACCGCATGAACAAATGCTTTTACATAAAATTCGACTTTACGTGGGATTATGACGTGCGACATCATAAGAACGGAGAACTAGAACTCCCACAAAACTTTGTGAACCATTTTGGTGCACAAATTCCAATAATGTCGGACTCTATCTAAGGACCGGTGCCCATTATCACTTGACTGTAGAGAAGAAAAAAAATTCTCTCTTCTTATGCAATGGTTGGAATGATTTGGATTCGTGATCATTCAATTGCCCCACTATTCTCTTTTGTTCGAATATGAAGGTGGTCCAGATTTCCAGGTTGCAATTTTTGATACATCTGGAGATGAAATTGATTATCCAACAAAACTCTTTACCACCGATAGCCTATCTCAGATAGCCAAGAAGAGATACTAATTTTATCGCTCAGCACAGATACTCCAGAATACATAGACATTTGTTCTTCTCCGGACAATGGTGATCACAGTGATGAAGAGCGCACAAAAGCGGCTGTTTCTTTTCGCAGAACTTCTTCGACGCGAAAGTCATTGAGAAGGGCAGCTCTTCAAAACCCATCCGGAAAAAGATTCTCCAATAGACAACCAATTCATGGAGCGATTGGTGATCGGAGGCTTTCCGTCACAATATCCATTCTTCTCCGTCACACTTCACGTTACAATGTGAGCCACTCCTTTATTCGTACATTCCATACAAATTTTCCGCACTCACTTACCCAATGTTGAAGACTCTGTCGAGCTTATAGATGCTGATGGCACTAATTGGACTATGGGCGCACTCATTCAAGATGGGTTATCATAAGCCTAAGCAAGGGTGGTCCCATTTTGCAAAGCAAAAGCGGCTTAGTTGTTGATGATGTATGTATCTTGAGCTGTTGAGCACAAGACCTATCATCATGAAAGTCTCAATTTTCCCCGCACGGAAAAAAGGGGTCCTAAAACGACCATTCTGAAGCACTCTGAATGTCTACAAACATTCCTGCTTCTCAGCCTTTTGATATTCTAATCTGGACTACCTTTTTGAGTGGAAATTGCATGAGCAATCCAAACCTGTACATAACTTGTGTTGTTAATGTCTTATGCCTTAAGTGTTAATGGCAATTGCTCGGACAATTGCTTGCTCTAGACTTCTGACTTCTACCTACGTCTTATATCTAACTTGTGTCTTAACTTAGGTCTTACTTTCTTATGCATATAACTTGTTCAGGTAAAATGGTACGTTTGGACAATAGAATAGTATGTTTTAGTCATTCACATCAGTTACATTTTTCATGTACAAAATTTCCGTTTATCATCCAAATCTTACTATAATTATCTCACACTTTAAGTAAGTTTCTCATATGTATTGGCAATTCAGTGCAAGGAAGTGAAAAAGTTAGCCACCTATAAAATGTATTCGTTATATGCAACATTTCGTCGTGCAGTCTAACCTAAGAAGTACTCAAAACCAGTAGGTGTTTTGGGTTCCATGTTTTATCTTAATCTCTCATTCGAGGATGCCATTTTTAAAGGATTTGAAAGGACAATCACACCATGATCACATGTTTTACCAAAAAAAAAAAATCATGATCACATGTTCACGCATAATCCCAGACTTGATATTTCAACACGAAAGTTGACAAACCTATTAAGCCATAGAATACTAAGAAGTGAATTTAGTACCAGGACATTGACAATATACAGTAAAATACTTTAACAATCCTGGAGAGAATAAAATTACACAAGAAAATTTTTTGCGCTTTTCCCTTCGGATATCGTGTTTTATTGCAACTTAACATGATTTGCTGCCAATGTCGCTTGCATCCAGGTATTTTCCACTATATCAAAGGCACAAAACACGAGCTATTACTGCTGACTTGCATCCGTATCTTCATCATCTAACCAATCGCCCTACATATTTAAGATTAATAAAATTTTTGTCTTATGCCTACACAGCTCATACAATTGATACATACAAACAACAATAGTATAGGGCAACTTACACACCTGTGGCGGCTCGTAAATACCGTAAATTGACTCATTGTCTCTGATTTGCATGTTTGCATAAATAGTATCACGATGGTTTGTTCCATAGCCTCTCTATACAAACAACAAACCAGTTTAATATAGTACTCCATGCAAGCGAACAAGTACATTGAGGATGTTATCCACATTACCTGCTGCCCAACAGTAGAACGTTGATCATCTGTTGAGTTCTGATCATCCAAATAGGGAAGATTAAGATCAAATCCCCTATCTTGTTGCCTGTTATACTCCATATCAGAATAATCACCACCGATGTCATCTGTATTGAGAGTACATCCTTCATCAAAGGCCAACGGGTTTGAGCTTCTCATTTTACTGCATGTTCTTTTGTTATGTCCATCTCTTGACCTATTTTACCAAATGATCACGTAACAAATAATTATATACTTGAGTTCACTTTATGTACATACCTAAGTATTTAAAGTTGAAGTTTATTTTACCGCATTTGCGCATTTATTATGCAATTGCTTAGTTTTTTTGCTATGTTTGTGATCACCTTTTGCCGTGGTGTATGTTGGATCCTTAACACCACACAATCTCCTGTCATCAGATGCATTTCTTGTCTCAACACTCTGTCTCTGTATTCTTTCATTTGATTCCCAATCATCCCTCAGCTGTGTCGTCTCCTTTTGCACCATCTCGTGAATACGATTATAACCTTCACTGGTTTGTGATGCATAGTAGCACATGATTTCGCACTTACTATACAAATTCCCATACCTAGCAAGTTGTGTAGTTTTGCTAATCACTCTATCATTTGTCACAACCTAGGTCGTTCACTTCTTATCTAATGTTCCTGCTCCATCTTTTTAAGATACAACTCTTAGGAATTGTTCTCATGTGCTCTAATTCCATTACCTTGAACATATGAGCACATGGGAGTCCAATACTCTCAAAAGTCATGCATGCACATTTAATTTCCATGTTCATTGGATTCAACACAACCTTCCATCTTGAATTCGGTGCCCCGTACTTGGTAAGTAAGTAGACCTTCAGCTGTCCAACAATGCCGACTTTTAATGGATTGAACAAACTTGAAGATGATAATTCCTCTCGCACCATTAAGAATATTCTACGAGTGTATACCTCCATAGCATTTCTCTCTAAGCTTTCATATATAGTTGCAGTCAACAGAGTTGTGTGCTCAGTTTCCTTGTGTTGCAAAGCTTCTTGGTGCCTCAAGCATGATATTCCCAAATCAAATGCCTGAACAAATTCAAATAGTCTCATGGTTTTTTTCAGATGAATTTTCAATACATCATTCATTTTTTCGCATCTTTGGGTGCTTTTCATCCCAGCAAAGAAATGACCTCGCAAGTATGCAGTAGCCCACAAATGTCTTCGCCTATAAGCTGTATTTACCCATTCGTTATCATGCAAGCCACACTCATCAACAAGTTCTGCCCATTGTTCTTCAAATTCTTTCGGATATATTGTTATAAATGCATTTATTCAGTCCTAGTAGAAATTTTTTACACTTTGTTCCACTCAATGCATTTCTCACGAAGTGCCAACATAGCCTATGTTTAGCTTCGGAAAAACCTTTTTATAGCTTTTCTCATATTTCGATCTCCATCGGTTAGAGCGCATGGGTTTCTTGCCATTCATTGCACTAACAAATGTCTCTAGTACCCATTCATATGTTTGATTGTTCTCCCGGGTACTAAGACACAAGCATAAATCACAGTCTGGAAGTGATTGTTTACACCAGCCATCACAACCAATGGCTTTCCATACTCATTAGTTTTATATGTTGAGTCAAAAACCAATACATCTCCAAAGCAGTCATAGTCCCTTCGAGATCTTGAATCAGCCCAAAACAGAATGGATAACCTATTTGCATCATCAACTTTATACTTGTAAAAAAACATTGGGTCATTTACTTGCTTTCCGACCAAATCGCTATGGCTGCTTACGCATCACCATGCGCAATCTCTTTGTTCATCTCTATTCATTTTGTTGTACGGATCCTTTAACAAAATCTTATATTCGATATCCACGCCTTTAACACAAACAATTTCATGATTTGGCTTATCGAACTGATCATCTCGGACTCTTGGCCTCTGCATATTCAGCATCAGATATTCTTCGATGGGATTTTAGAAATTGGACACTTGACTTATCAGCCATTGCATGATTGTGTTCCTTGACAAATCACGGTGACCTTATAAACTCCATCTTGGTACTAATTTTATTGAAATAGTGCTTTGCAACTGTTCTTGTGGCGGGTTTTGGTTCTCTTCTCCTATTGACATATTACTCCACTTCTTTTCTCGAAAGCCTTCACGTGCATACCCATTTCTGTACTTCACAATTACGTCCGTGTACATCTTGAAGTCACTTTTCCTTATGCTGAATCCAGCTGCCTTTGCATAAGCATTATAGAATAGTTCAGCATCATTTTCTGAGGGAAATTTCATTTGCATTACTAAATCCTTGTCAATGTCGTCTACACAATATTCTTCAACTTTATCAAATGCTTCATCCATACTTCCATATTCTTCTCCATCCCAGCATCCATTCCCGGTTTCCACATCATACATACCTTTTCGCATTCTTCATTGCTGTCTTCACCATCTAACTTCGTTGTCACTCGGTTTGAGCAAAGTTTCCTCTTCACACCACTTGTTCCTCCATTCAATTTCTTAGCTTTGCACCACCATAATATGATCATGACAAATATGTTCATTTATTTTTCTTTTCCTTTATAAATCTATATACTACAATCACTTTGGTTTTTAGGTTACTTTTCTCAAATACATATTTAATTCTTACAGTACAATGAACTTATGACCATACTGACTCAATAAAAATATAATGGTTAAGAAACTACATATGGTATTTAAAGATACTACAAAATGTATGATACATACTACTCCGGCAGCTCATTGAATCTTTCCCATAGCACCCAAGGTTTGTAATTAACAAAAAAAAAAAAATCACATTCCTTTTTGATTGTATTAGGACTGGTTTGAAGGACTCAATTCCATACAAGCATACATTAATATTTCCATTCAACAATATTTACACTAAATTACCACAACAGATCATTATATTACAGGGAAGGGATGATTCATGCTCCAATGCTCTGTTTATCTCGGTTCTTATACAAGCATACATTACCGTTTCGCTTCATCAATTCTTTCACGTTTAGCTACTCTGTACCTCATTTTCATTAGCTAGAGCATCATTTAACACATTTGTAGAGCAGAGGCTGTTGTGCATTTCTACTCCTTACCTTCAACTTTGCGTCTTTGAAAGCTTGCCCTCATATCTTCTCTCTCTTCTTGACTCTTCTTCCTCTAGTCTGTCTCTTCCTTCACGTACTTTCTTCTTCCAAGTTGCATACTACTTAGTGGTTCTTCAACCACGGATCTTTGTTCAAATATCACATCTTTTCTTTTCGATTGTGGAGACAAGACATTGCCTCACAAATGTCCTCTGTTTTCGTGTCCACCTCTTACTTCCTCAACAAGACGACATCAGGTTTGCAAGGTAGAATTTGACCATTACAAAACCACGTTGGGTGATGTGTGTACAGGTGTTTGCTCTTTATTGGCTCTTACATAAGTACAACAGGTGTATGTGGTTTCTAATACTACATTGAAGACAAATCCAGCAATTGTAGATCAAAAATTTCTCTCTCCTACTTTTATTTCAGATGTAAGGGTATATTAGGCACATTGAGTTTTGTTATTGTGCCAGAAATGTTGTTTTACCAATCCCACATGCACAGCCACCGTGTGTTTCACAAACAGGGTCCGCTTGGATTAGTTATTTTTGGGGTTATTTTTTAAAAATAGCACTGTAGCATTTGGAATGTGAAAAACTACTGTAGCTGTCTTTAAAAAACTACTATAGCTGTCTTTAAAAAACTTTTTGAGAGTGTTTTTGAAATAATATTTTGTGGTACTTTTAAAAGTAAAAAATTCTTTGGATCAATTTTTTGGAGCATTTTAAAAATTAAAATTTATTTGAGATAATTTTTGGGACATTTTTAAAATCAAAATTTATTTGATGGGTGGTGGTGCAAATGGGTTAATTTAAAAAAAATACCACAAATAAATTTTTAATTTTAAAGATGCCCTAAAAATTACTCCAAATAAATTTTTAATTTTAAAAATGCCCTAAAAAATAATTCAAAGAAATTTTAAATTTTAAAAATGCCCCAAAAATTGCTCCAAATAAATTTTTAATTTTAAAAATACCCCAAAAAATTATCCTAAATAAATTTTTAATTTTAAAAGAGTCCCAAAAATACCTCAAATAAAATTTTCATTTAAAAAATGTCCCAAAAATTACCCCAAATAAAATTTTAATTCTAAAAATGTGCCAAAAATTACCCCAAATAAATTTTTAATTTTAAAAATGCCCCAAAAAATATCCCCAATATTTTTAATTTTGAAAATACCCAAAAAAATAACCCCAATAAATTTTTAATTTTGAAAATACCCAAGATAAATTTTAATTTTGAAAATGCACCAAAAAATTGGCACAAATAATTTTTTAATTTTAAAAATGCCCCAAAAAATTACCACAAATAAATTATTAATTTTAAAAATGCCCTAAAAATCAATTTTTAATTTTTAAAATACCCCAAATAAGTTTTTAATTTGAAAATGCCCAAAAAATTACCCAAAATAGATTTTTAATTATAAAAATGTCCTAAAAATTACAGATTTTTAATTTTGAAAATGCCCTAAAAAATTGCCATAAATAATTTTTTAATTTTAAAAATGCCCCAAAAAATAACCCAAATAAATTATTAATTTTAAAAATGCCCTAAAAATACTCAAAATCAATTTTTAATTTTTAAAATACCCCAAAAATACCCCAAATAAGTTTTTAATTTCGAAATGCCGCAAAAAATTACCCTTAATTATAAAAATGTCCTAAAAATTACAGCAAATAAATTATTAATTTTAAAAATGTCCCAAAAATGCCCCAAATATATTTTTAATTTTGAAAATGCCCCAAAAATAATCCAAATAAATTTTGAATTTTAAAAATGCCCCAAAAAATTACTGCAAATAAATTTTTGTTTTTAAAAATGTCCCAAAAATACCCCAAATAAATTTTTAATTGTGAAAATACCCCAAAAAATTACCCCAAATAAATTTTTAATTTTAAAAATGTCCCAAAAATTATCCCAAATAAATTTTTATTTTTAAAAATGTCACAAAAAATACCCCAAAAATTTACCTTAAATAAATTTTTAATTTTAAAAATGTCCCGAAAATACCCCAAATAAATTTTTAATTTGGATGGAAGGTGGAGGAGGGAGAGAGGGGGGGAGGAGGTTGTGGTGGGGGTGGTGGTGGTGGGTGGTGCAGTTGGGGTGGAAGAAGAAGGGATAATTTTTTTTTGTATGTATAAGTTGTTTTTGAAATATTTGTTTGGATTGGTATTTTTAGGATTGTTTTGTGTTGGTGTATTACTGTAGCATTTGGGATGTGAAAAATAGTTTTTCAAGGACAACTAAAAAAACAGAGAATCCAAACGGTAACAAGTTCCAACACTTTTTGATACCGCTCCAAGCCACATGGTGTTAAAATTTTTAAAATACAGGAAGGTAAAGTGTTCAAATGCTAAACAACAGGGAGGTATTATGTATTTTACCCTTTTTTTTTGGGTAGGAATTTTACCCTTTTACTTAAAAAGTCAGTTTCACAGCATAGTGTGCAGTAGAAGGATTGCTAAGTGTTGGCCTTGTGACCAAATGCTGACACATTTGGCAGCTAGTTAGTGGCAGTGTGCGTCAATCTGCTGATTAGTAGGCGCTGTTTTATAATGGGAATACAAAGGTCCACGTCAATCAGCATTCCTGGTTTTGTAATGAATCTCTGGTATTTGTGGTCCTATCCAATTAAAGGCCATTGGATTTTTAAACCATTAAATGAAGTTAAATACTTCAATGTTTCTTGAAGTTATTTTGGAATCTATAATATGAATAATTAGAGTTATAAATGTATCGTATCGTGTCGTTTGATTCATATAGGGCTGTAAATGTATTGTATCGTGTCGTTTTCGTGTCGTGTCATAATCATGTTCGTGTCAAACAAGTACAAGTCCATAAACGACACACTAAACTTTCGTATCGTGTTTGTACCATGACTTGTTTGTTAACGTGCCATATCGTGTTTTAATTCACTTCATCCATATATTTTTTAAATTGAAATTACTAAGAAACATTACAAGATATCAAAAACTCTAATCTACATTTTTTGAATCTCTGTAACTTCTGATTCCAAGTAATGCATTTTTATAAAAACAATTGATTTATGGTTGAAAATTTTGGTATGAATTCTCACAGGTACTTTGTCTGTAATATTTTGGCTCCAACGTTCAAACAATGAAGGAACTAATTAAGTTTCCAATTTCGATTAATTTAGGAGTGACTGTGAAGAAATTTAGCATAAACAACAATAAGACTTTTTCTCAAAGAAAAAAGACTTTTGGGGTACTCTAGTAGTTTATGTAGAAAGGAATAACTATTTTATCATAGATTTAGTAGCGAATAAAAAAACAGATTTGTTATAAATAGATATGTAAAAAAAAGAAGAAATCAAATTAGTGCTTTTTTCTAATTTAAAATATGTTAATTAGTTAATTTTTTGTCCAAAAAGATTTGTTTGAATTTTTAATTATTTAGTGGCTTCTGCTTTTTATATTTGGTTTTAAATTAGAACAACATTTTTAAGAAGTGAATTTAAAGAAATTTGGTTTAGATGAAAAAGAGAACCAAGTAATTTTTTAATTATATAATTTTGATTTTGATGTAAATTCCAGAGGTATCAAAAGAAATAAAAATTTCTAATAGAAATGATAATTCATGTTAGAAACGTGTCATGTTGTATTTTTTGGGTTAACATGTCAACCCACAAATTCTAATGGGTTAATAACATGTCATTTGTGTCCTCCAACCTGTGGACCCATAATGACCCATTTCCTTTTCGTGTCGTAATCAGGTCAATCTATTTTTAACACAAATTCTTTCATGTCGTGTTTTGGTCAGGTATTTCTCGGATCGTGTTTGTATCATATCATCGTGTTGGGTTTTGACTTACCACCCTTAGATGTGATGCAGCTGACTGTTTATTTCTTCCTCAAAATTTGTATTGCCTGGTTTATTTTACGTTGGTTACTTCTTTTGGTGGTGCAGAAAATTTCAAGGTAGGATGTACTTTTCCTGTTACTGCCATTTCTGTGTTATTGCAGATTCGCCTTTTGGCGCTTCTTCTATGTTAACCTTTTGAGTTTTGAGGAGTAAAAATGAGATTTGTTTTCTATCTCAAGTTCAAGATTCTCATGAAGTATAAATCGTCTGATATTGTCCACTAAATAAGCTATTGGGACTAAATTATCATCTTCAAAAATAATAGCCTACCACTAAGAGCAGATTTACCACAAGATTATATAATTGCTTTATTAGCTCTAATTCATAACTCGGATTAAGCATGTATATCTTAATCTCGGGTGCAAATTTTATAGTGATGGAAGGTATATGAAAACTAAGTCAGTCTAATTATTCTAAGAGTCATATTTTTTAGGAAAACTGATGCAATCTTTATTATAGACATATATGAAAAAAGAAATGGACATTTTAGTAAACCTTAAATTCTTAAAAATTCCAGTGTCCTTTCCCTACAATTCTGTCCTTTTTTTTTTCTTTATTTTGTAGAAAGCAAACTAAACAAGATTATTAGATATATATTCCTTAATTTCAATTCCTCTCTTATCATTTCCTTGTTCTCCTAAAAAATAATCCAAGCACAAAAAAACCGCATGCCTCCCCTTTTAACTATTGGTATTTGATAGGCCTGACTCGAGAATAGTGAGATATATAATATATATATATATTTATTTATTTATTTATTTATTTATTTATTTATTTATTTTAATAAGTGAGGGGACTTAAGCCTAATATCTCTTATTTACAACCCTTCCCACCCAACCCTCCCCTAGACTGATGAGATTTGATTGATGACATGTTTGTCACATAATTTCTTATTTAATCTAAATCTGAAACTTCATAGTTTCTCTATTGTCTCAATACTAAGTTGTAAGTGCAAATTACAAAATCTACATATATAGTTGAAATATATGAAATAAAATAACATTAATCACAATGCAAGTACATTTTGTTCTAAGATATAAGGATAAACAAAGTCAAGTTTACGTACAATAGCTCTTTTCTACCAAGTTCTGAAATAAAAAATGGAACATGCTATTCTTATTTAAGTTTTTAAGTACTTAATTTTAAGGTTTATTGCTGACTGTTCTATTGAGAGTTTATACGTATATATACTAAAGTTAAACAATTTTCATGCATAAAATTAAGGTAGAATATTGCAAATACTTCATCTTCTGTTTATCAAAATTAGAAAGAAGAAGCAATAGTGGGAGTGATAAACATAAAACCAACAATCTAATTCACAAATAGTGAAAATTACAACTCAATAATAATTTGCCCAACATATAGACGGGAAGAAAACACACATA
The DNA here is from genome assembly GCA_013103745.1 of Gardenia jasminoides. Taxonomy (NCBI): domain Eukaryota; kingdom Viridiplantae; phylum Streptophyta; class Magnoliopsida; order Gentianales; family Rubiaceae; genus Gardenia; species Gardenia jasminoides. Next base: position 31,778,803 of record CM023096.1, read on the forward strand.
TAGTAAGACTCATTTAGAACAGTGAATGTAGAGGATCCAGATCCCAAGTCATTGACATTAATATAATTGTCTTTTTCTTGTCTTGTTTTAAATGAAGGGAAAAAGTAACATTTCATTCAACTGAAAAACAGAAGTACAAAGCATCCTACTAGGAGATAGACAGCATATATCCCTTTCAAGGGAAGGCAAGAAGATAAATAAGTAGGGTGTTTGTACCCAATTCAACCTTCGACTGAAGATCCTTTTTTTCTTTTTTGAAAAATTCTACAGAAGATCTTTTTAGTGCATTGAACTTCAGCAGCATTATTGCATCAGTTATTGTGTTGTCTTATCATAGGTATTAATGTCACTTTGGTCCTACTCGGATTTTCTGCCCTTCAGGAGGTAGTCGTCCAGTAGCAAAGAAATATACTAATGGTAACAAGGACAAAAACTTCAATTTTTAAGGGAAACTATTTTGATAGTACGAACTCTGGAGATTATGAAAACACCTGAGAATTCGTGGGATAAGATAAATAGAGGGGGAAGAATGCAGAAAGAACTTGTGGTCAGAGTATTGAGTGGGACAAAAGAATTTACAAATGAATAAAGACCACTGTTAAGAAACCTTATCCCTTCACATCTGGAAAAGACCAAAAAAGTTATAAGCTCATATAGAGGTGGTTATTTTCTTTCTTAATTAAATACGAGTGGTCTCTGTCACCTAAATTTCATAAGGGATAATTTCATAAATTTGTGCTTAGATTTCTGACAGTTTCACTTAGTATTCTCAAATTTTTAAAAAATTTTACTTACCTCCCTTACTTTAAACTTTTTATATTAGTTACAACCCATTTTAAGATATAATATTAAAAAATTCATTTTGGGAGAGTAAATATAATCTCATTCTAAATTTGCCCTTTTGTCATCTTACTTTTTATTACCAAGACATGAGTATATTAATAAAAAATGAAAAAAACCAAAAAGTATGAAGATTTATTCAGATTGGATAAAATATAGTATATTTCTTATACACAAAGAGCGAATATTTGAAAGTTTATTTGAAGTTTTTGAAAATTGCAAAGATAATATTTTGTTTGCTAGAAAATGTTTTGAGTTAATTTAATAAATTTTATAATTGGTTTACATATTTTTGAATTTTCTAATTTTTTATCCAAATCGATGGCTTGAAAACTATAAGGATACAACATGCTAAAAATTATTAACAAATTTGTTTGTATTGTTAAATTATTCCAAGTTATATTTAAGAGTATCTTATATCATTCACAATTTTAAGTAATTTAACATTTCTTGTCCAAACCAATGACACGAAATTTATTGAGATCTTGTTATCAACTTTTAATTTTTCATTAAAGAACTATATTAATGAATTTTAAAAAATTAAGAGATAAATTTCGTGTGTTATGACAATTAAAAAATCACAAAAAAAATGTAAATTTAAAATGAAATTGTATTCTCTTTTCCACAATAAGTTTTTTAATATTATATATTTGAAATAGGTTTTAAATGTTAAAAAAAAATTTAAAGAAAGGGAGACAAATGAGATTTTTTAAAGTTTAATGATACCAAAGGAACCTGTGAAAGCCAGCAACCAAGGTTTCTAAAATTGTCCATTTCCTAATAGTGGACCATGCCATCTTCCAAATCTTTCCGGAGAATATATGTCGATCTCAATAAAAAAAAAGGGAAAAAAACCACTAACTAGCCAATTTATGTGGTCTCAATGTATTAAAGGATTATGATTGCTTTACAAATTTTGATTTAATATGCATGAACTCCTAATCACGACTTGAGGGGTATACTATAACGTCATATATCTAATAGCTCCATAATTTGCCACCTGACCAATTTTAGATTTCTAGAGTTTTGAAATTTTTTTTCTTTTTTTGATTTTTCATGATGAAAAGTTTGGATGAATTCAATTCTCATTATTATCATGAGTCAGGGCATACCTCCGCAACTATAGGTTACTTGCAGAGGTGGTTAGCTGGATTCTAACACCGTCATGGGGTCAGGAGTTCAAAGTCGCGGTCGCGGCCTATACCGTTCCATGTCGGACTCGGCATATCGGTCGCGGTTTCGGCGAGACGCATATTTTCAATCATTTATTATTTCAAAAATTGTAAATAATTTTTTAAAATATAAAATAAAAATATGCTAAATAAAAATAATAAAAAATTAGTAAACAAAATTTTTAGAGGGTGTCTTGCCGAGTTGGCACGAGACAACTCGGGAGTCTCGGCCGATTCACATCATCTCGGAGACGACTCGGTCCGAATTGGCCGAGTCTCAACGATTTCTCGACGAGTCGCATGTCTCGGAGTTGAATCGGAACAGTCTCGTATCGTTGTCCTCCGTTCCGGTTCCGACTCGGCTGAGTTGTCTCGGACTCGGCCGAGACTTTGAACCATGGTCAGGACATGCTTCCCAGACTATAAATCATATATAGAAGTTGTTAGTAGAATTCAAAGTGATATGTCATCGTGCCAACGGAGGCAACTTGTATTGGCTGAAAAATTTTTAAGTGGGATCAAGAACTGTATTTTCGTGGTGTCAGATCAAAGCAATTGTATAATATTGTGGTGGGAATCGCATTTGGTTGACCTTGTTGGCTGTGGCTGAATGATCAAAGGAGCGACGTTGACAGTGCAAGTCAAGAAATTCAAAATATTCCCTTTATATTTGTGTATGGAAATTTGACAGCCTACCTGATCCTAGAAACAGCCAAAATTCTTGTATTGTCTGAATGTTGGAATGTCTATGTAGAGCATCATTGGAGATGAATCAAACCCACAAATTAACAGTACAGAAACAGAGAAGTAACAGACTAACCACTCAGCAAAAACTCTCAGAATTCAGTTCAGAAATCAGACACCATGTGGAAACAGAAACAGAGTTATACGAGTCCTACTTCTGTTCCTCTGATTCTGGTATTTGTAGTGCTAGTTTTGTTGCAATTTCTGGTTTTAATGGTAGTGGCCAAAGTGGACAATTTTACAAGATCAGAGTTCCCAGATGACTTTGTGTTTGGTTCTGGTAGTTCTGCATATCAAGTCAGTACTATTTGTGTTCCATTTGAATTAATTAATTCCCACCAAGTTCTTTTTCTTTTCTGTTTCTTGCACAAAACTTAACAGATATAATGAATGACACAGACATAATAACATGTTTATATACATATTTATAGGTAGAGGGGGCTGCTGGTGAAGATGGAAGGACACCTAGCATTTGGGATATCTTTGTTCATGCCAATAAGGGTAAGTTCTGTGTCGAAATAAATCTTTCTGGGGTATGTCTAAAGGATGTTTATGAATCATGATTATGTGTACTCATAAAAGTGAGACTTAGGCTTTAATTTTTTCTGCAAGAGTAAAGTCAAGAAAAGTAAGTATTTGAATGTAGTTGGAGCGGTAAATGTGACTGTGAGCATTGGAATGATTAGTAGGTTGTAGAAGGGTATGAAGGAGTGTGTAGTGGACACTTTACTAATTAGAGATTTTTTTTTTTTTTTTTTTTTGAATTTGTAACTGAGGCTTTATTCTTGAATATGTTCAGGTCTTTCTAATGGAGCCTCCGGAGACATAGCATGTGATCAATATCACAAATACAAGGTAAACATTTCGGTCCAGTGATGATGCAAATCTAAGTTTTAGGCTTTCTGGCCTAGTGATGATGCAAATTTAAGTTTAACTGATGGTGTTCCCAACTTGTGGTTCAGTTTTGCTGGAGATAGTTAATGGCTATTAAATATTATCTCCTAAAATGAATTTTGCAAGGTGAAGATTGAAAAAGTTCTACTGTTGAGCAAATTGCGGGTGAATTATGTTAGCATCCACATCCTTAATTGTGTCTGTTTCTACATTGTCTCAAGCAATTGGAAAGACAAAGTGCTATGGCATCTGATCCCTCAAAATGTGAGACTTGAATAAGGATCAGATGTTTGTTAGCCTGCCCGGAAATTGATAATCTTTTCAGTTGATCTCCTGAAGTAGTGGACAGTAATTGGTCATCTATGAAAGTCGTTTTTCAAGTAGTGAGTGGTTGATACATAGAAGCTTCAAGTTAAGCAATTTGAACCTTCCAATTAGCAGCAGACCATAACGCTTACACCTGAGAAAATGAGGCATAGTTTTATGCTACATATATACCAAAAGTAATTGCTAATAGTAACAGAGTTTTGAATCAAATCTGATCTCTCTTACTTCCCCCTCTTCCTACCAAAACCGAAAAAAGAAATCTGAAGTAGTTCTCACCTTTATGACTTGCTTTGTAAAAACTGGTCCTCTATCTTAATAGCTTCTCAAGCACACGATGCATCTGATTCTCAACTTTTTATGTATCATTATAATTGCAAACTTTTTTCTAACAATTTTTTAGGCCATCATTACAGCTGTTTTACTGAGGAGCAATGAAACAGTCAGCAGCAGCATAGCTTCACATTACATCTATACGACCAAAGACAAACTCATTAAGAAAAATTAAAAATCATGCTGCCATTATCATCAATATTAATTATCAGACTAAGTGTTCACTGCCTGACGCCATTCCTGATTTGATGCATAGTTATATCTAATTATTCTGCAATAGTACTTAATTCTGCTCCAGTAGGTGACTACTTGAAGCTTTTTCTGGTTGAAAGAGATCATGTTGTTGGTTATATGGATCTCAGTAGATTGCTATTTGAATCTTCTTACAATTAGCATGATGATGTTTGTGGTTAGCAAGTGATAGAATCATGTTTTATCTTGTTAATATTAGTATGCAGTTCATTTTAGGAAATTTATCTGTTTCAGGAAGATGTTCAACACATGGTAGATACAGGTTTGGAAGCTTACAGATTCTCTATTTCCTGGTCAAGACTTATTCCTAGTACGTTTCCTTTTATTGTACTACCTATACAAGACCATTGCACATTTCCCATGCTTTGATTTCTAATTTCTCTTTTCAGATGGAAGAGGCCACGTCAACCCCAAAGGTTTAGAATATTACAACAATCTCATTAATGAACTCCTCAAACATGGTAAGTTTATTATATTCCTCTTCTTTAAGCATAGCAGGGTTAACTCCCTTGAGAATGTCTTCTTACGCATCAAGTGTTGAAAAATCTGTATTTCTTCCCTAGTATAACTAGACTTGCAAAAATCTGCTTTTGTGAGCTCTTGCGCACATGAGATGATATTGACAAATCTTTCTATACCGTGGCCAAAATTCTGTTGACAATCTATCTGAGTTTTTGTCACCTTATGTGTTTATGTTTCAACTGTCTGGATGACACACAGGAATTCAACCACATGTCACACTGCTTCACCTTGATACCCCACAAGTTCTTGAAGATGAATATGGGGGATGGCTTAGTCGGAAGATAGTGTAAGCATTTGATATATGTTAATTTGATCCATGCACATTTAAACTTGTTTTGTGCTTGCTATGGGATTAGATGTAAAACGCTGAAATGTTATGACTGCAGGAAAGACTTTACTGAATATGCCGATGTGTGCTTCAAGGAATTTGGTGACAGGGTTTTGTATTGGACTACCATAAATGAGGGTAATGTATTTTCCATGGGTGGTTATGATAATGGACTAGCACCCCCAGCGCGCTGCTCTTTTCCATTTGGAATAAAGTGTACCGAGGGTGATTCTGTAACTGAGCCATATATTGCTGGTCATAACATGTTGCTGGCACATTCATCTGTCGTGAAACTATACTACAAAAAGTATAAGGTATAACTATGGTATTTTATTCCGTAACTTTCCCACGTGATCTGGAATTCAGTATCTTGATAGTGCTAGAACAACTATGGAAATATGATTTTGTCATATTGATGCTGCTAGATTCTTGGTTTTTGATAATTCCAAAGTCCAACCATAAACACCCTCTGCATCTAAAGAGGTGGCACTATATATGTTTAGTAAGTAGTAACTACTGTTAGTCGCTGGTGTTAACTGGGATTATTTTAAGTTACCACCATACTGATCCTTGGATCATTGGAATCTTAAGCTAATGCTAACTAGGGATGAACATGGAATTTTGCTCGTGTACATTAACTGTGTCAAATTTACATTATCAATTTGGACAAGTATCTTTTACTTATGCCCATTTACACTTCTTCTTGTAGCATATAGTAGTGGCGTTAGGGATCCATGTGAATACTGGGATACTTGGATTGGACTTATTTTTGCTATATGCTGAGTCTTTTGTAGTCGTTCACGTTGGAAGACTTCTGTTTCTAAATATGTCTATCAACTCTTCGATTTCAATCATGGAACTCATGATTTACTTTAAGGTGGAATATCAATATTCAGTCTGTTTGTATTTGTTTCATAGAAAAAACGATTGGTTGCAGGGGTTCCTGGGACTTGGTTTAACTGGAAGAATACAAGAATAGCTTTGAAATATAGGCCAAATACCAATACAGATTGGAAAAATGGGCAGCCTAATAGGGCTGGGAATGGAAAGCCAAGTTGGTGATAGGGCTGCTGCCACTCTTACCAATGTTTGTAGTATGATGCACCCTGATCAATTGAGTTCGCACCTTATATCTGCTAAAAAGGAATAGGATAATAAGACTTTTTTTTTTTTTCTTTAAGCTTTTTATAAGTGGATTCTTCTTAATGTTAATTTCTCAGAAGCATCATGTCAAGTACGTCAAATAACCAAAATAGTACGCTCTGTGCAGGCAGTTCAACGTGGTTTTGTGGGACTAAACATCTACGCTCCTTGGTTTTCTCCATATTCTAATGCTACAGAAGATGTAATTGCAACTCAAAGAGCCATTGATTTTTACATTGGTTGGTGAGTTCTGTACCTTAGGTGAACAATTGCCTTCATCATGCATTTCATCATCTCTAGCAAGTAGCAAGATGCTTTCTTCCCTTTTGCAGCTTGAAGCAAAAGATAAGCTTGCTTTTATCGTTTATCCACAATTTGACCGTAGGTTTCTCCATCCAATGGTGTTTGGAGACTATCCGGACATCGTAAAGAAGAATGCTGGCACAAAGATTCCAATGCTTACTCCACGTGAGTCCAAGCTACTTAAGGGCTCATTTGACTTTATAGGCCTGAACCATTATAACACATTCTATGTCAAGGACAATCCTAGCAGCTTTGAGATGAGTATCAGGGACATAACTGCTGATATGGAAGCAAGCACCTTCTGTACGTGTCCCCATCTATTTTGAGCTTCGACTTTACTTATTCCCTGATACTCAGTGAGCCAACTACCCACATAGTCACGTCCTTTTGCAAAGCTCTGTTTGTCAGTTCTCTGAGAACCGGTGCACAACCTTAGTTTCATTCAGTGTTCTTGGTGCTTCTTAATCAACAGCTTTTATCTCTATTATGGCTTTTGTTTCCGCATAGATTTTGCAATTGAATTATACTAATTGGTGAATTTGTTTTCTGCTTCTTTAGTTGAGCCAGAAGATGCACCACAAAATCAGGTTGGTGTTAAGAATCTAATTTCATGATTTTGTGTTCATCATTTTCTGTCTTGGTTGATAACCATCCTGCTGGCACAGAATGATGATCCATCATCCAGTCTATTTGGAATTCTGGAGTATCTCAAGACAGCTTATGGCAATCCCCCTACTTATATCCACGAAAATGGTTCTTTCTCTGTCTCTCTCTCATGCATACCTGCCTTTGTTTGGATGTGTCAACCTGTACCTTTTGTAGTCATTTTGTTTTACATGTTACTGATGCTGTGAGATGTTTAAGTAAGCACAATTGGTACTACATGTTATTTTACCAAGAAAGATGAATGAAGAAATTACTTTGACCAAACTCCGCCAACCTAATTAACCACCATTAATAATATATTGCTCGAGAATTATTGTTTCCTGTGGGATTTGTTCCCATCTTGGAACATATAGGCATGATTGTAACTCTATGAGATTCAGGCACAAAAAATTGCAAGTGTAACCATTTCAGCTTAATGAGTAGGGATTCCTTTGTATTTATGCAAATCTTTTGGCTGTTGTGGTCTGCTAAAATCCTATTTTTCATCTGGACTAATTATCATCAGAAAATGTTGCACCTGTCTAGATCATGTCTCTTTCTTCTGTTTTCTTGTTCAATACAATCACACATAGTTTTAGAATCTCGTTGCGCAACTGTTTTTGACAGGTCAAGCAACTGAGCGTAATGAAACACTAAATGACATACCAAGGGTGAAATATCTGTATTCATATATCGGGACCCTGCTTGAGGCTATCAAGTAAGCATGTCCATTAAGTGTGTACTGCTGTTATTATGAGTTAATCTTCACATATCTCCCCTTGGTTAACCTTTATGTTCCTTAACTAGTATTTTACAAAATATTCTGCAAAAAATGGCCATTAAAGCTATGCAGCAAGGCAGGTTCTGTTTAATGTTTGATGTTAGCATAGAAAATCACGCACGGGAAGTAATTCCAAAATCTTAAGAATAAGAAAGGCACGGGAGGATAAAAGAAATTTATTCCAAGAAACTAATTTTCCTCAACTACAAGTGTAGGATTTCAAGTCCTTAAATAGAAAAACAAAACTACGAATCCTACTCTAATTATAACTCCAAAACATGACTCAGTCATATTTCCTAAACAGATTTTGATACCCAATTCTAATTTATGTACCAAATAATAAATCAACTCCTAAAACTCATAAACTTCTAAATATGTTTGGTTTAAAATATGTCAACAATGTCTCCCTTAAATCAAGCTCTTGATACATGTAATTCCAATTTGCAGCAAATCTTCAATTTTTTCTTCACTTGCTGAGGCAAATAAAACTTGTATTTTGGATGCAATTTTATTACTAATTCTCCTTGATCAAAAAAGTCATCCATATTGATCCATTCACAATTAGAGCCACCATATTTTCTTGAATAATGATAATCCACACAAATTTCAATTGGAAAAACATGCCTTTCGTAATCTTTTTTATGGCAATAATTTTCATGGCAATTCAAAATAATTTACGTACCTTCACAAATAAATTTTTCTTCCCTGCTTGAATTCTTGGCTTCCCTAACTTCAAACTTGATTAAATTTTGCTGTAAAATTAACCACAAAGGATCTTTTCTTGATCACTACATATCACCAACAATTTTGACAGAGTCCCTCTTTTTAGACCTCTATCCAATTAGGGCCACTTTTTTCCTAATTTTAATCAACAAATGAGTACTCTAAACCAATTCTTGTGGTCTAATCCTTCAATACGAGTACTCTACCATAATATCTGTACTCTTCTATAGCATAAGTTTATCTATCACAAATTTTCTAAAGTCTCCAACCACCACAACTATCCCAAGAACAAACTCTTGAATCTAGGATTCTGATACCACTTGTTAGCACAAAAAATCACGCAACAGAAGTAATTCTAAAATCTTAAGAATAAGAAAGGCACGGGAGGATAAAAGAAATTTATTCCAAGAAACTAATTTTTCTCAACTACAAGTTTAGGATTTCAAGTTCTTAAATAGAGAAACAAAACTATGAATTCCACTCTAATTATAATTCCAAAACATGACTCAATCCTATTTTCTAAACAGACTTTGATACCCAATTTTAACTTGTGTATCAAATAATAAATCAACTTCTAAAACTAATAAAATTCTATACATTTTAGACTCTACCACATAATTTTGTAGTAGCATTGCACTTATTTCTGAAATGACTCTGGCTCCGTTTGGATTAGCTGTTTTTGGAGTTGTTTTTGAAAAACACCACTGTAGCGGTATTTGAAAAACACTTGACGTTGTTTGGATTGCTGTATTTCAATAACATGCTGTTTTTGATAGACAACCCTGTTTGGATTAGGCTGTATTTGAAAAACAGTATTTCAAATGAACAATTCCCAACTGTCATGATCATACGCCCCTGCTTTTCCCAAAATCATATTGTACATGCACCGTTGCTCTATAAATTGGTATTCGTGGATGTCCGTCTAAGTATGCGACCACCACTTAGACCTAAGCGTGTCGATGCGTTCCAAAGCGATGCTAGGCCCTAAACATGTACCCGATGCATGGCCTAACACAATCTATAATTGGCGCACAGTTGAAAATAAGATAAATGTCTTGAATACAGGTTGAGGGTAGTGCAATATGAAATGCTCACTAAAGACGGGTTGGTACAGGATTATGCGTCCAACCACCAATTTACAGTCTTCAAACCCTTCCTCTACGATTTTCGTTACACATTTCTACTGATGTACATATGATTTGCAATTGCCCGTCTATTTTCATTCCATTGCTCGATCCCTTGTTGTGACATATCAATAGGTTGTACGTGGCTTCCGTCCTCATATTCATCTTCATAGGCCCCTGCTTCAGCAATTTCGTGAAAGTATTCATCGTGAGGTACATTCTCACGTATAAAATTGTGCAGTGCACAACACGCTAGGATTATGTTATTCTGTGTTGCCATCATGTAGTTCTGCATCGGTCCCTTCAGAATTGGAAAACGCCTTTTCAACACTCCAAATGCCCGCTCTATGATGTTTCTTACTCCCGAATGGCGTTTGTTGAATAAGGCTTTGGCTTCACGTTCGCTTTGCGTCCCACGTGCACCCCTAAATGGTGCCATAAATCCGGGCATATTTGTGTAGGCGGCATCCACGGCATAGTATTTTCCTGTACACATAGGAATCGATTTCAGAGTTTCGTACGAGGGATTATTGCATTAACATGATGATTATTCATAACATGAGCACATATGCAAAGCAACCGTGTGGAACACCTTAACATCCAGGGCGGCATAATAATGGGACACTCATTATGATGACAATTTAGACTGGTGAAGCATCGTTTGATACGTTTAGGTAAAAAATATGCAAGGGCCACACTAGCAACTAATCCAAAAAATATGCCTTGTGACACGATATTACTTGTGACATATACGTCACTGCTTATTCAGTTCATGGAATGTACGAAACAATTCTCAAGAAACAATATTACGGGCCGTACTAATAACTTACCAAGGGGAGCCATGGGAAAATTGCAATTTGGATCAAATAGTGTTTCTCTTAGAACCCGTGAATCATGGGCACTCCCTTCCCAACCAACACGAACATAAACAAATCTCATATAATGATCACATGCCGCTAAAACATTTTGAGATAAGCCCCCGTATCTGTTTCAATAACGGTCCCTGTCTTCGGCTCTGCACCACGCCGAAACGTGCGTCCCATCAATTGCTCCTACGCAATCCTGTACCACAAACAATTCAGTACTATTTCTTCCTACTGAAGCCACACTTTGATCACTGTACGTGGAATACTTACCTTGAACCATGGCCAAAACTTTCCACTGTTTAGGATTCGTGGATGCGTTGTGTGAAAATTGGATGGCCTCACTATCTCCCGCCCCAACCGAACCAATGCTCTTAGAACTCGCCGTAGATGACGATCAACTGTCTCTAAAGAATGCTGAAATCGTTCGGCTAGTACCCGATGGCGTTCATTATGGCTAAGACACACCAAAGCAATTGCCACTGACTCATGTATGCCCACCCTCTGAGTTGGGTGAGGTTCCCAATAGCCACGCTGCACCAAAATAGCACACAATTGCATAAACAAAGGAACCTCCATTCGAAGGTTGTCAAATATTCGATCTCTGTGCCCATTAATTAGCTCGACAACCCATTGACTACCGGAGAGGGCACTATCGCGAATCCTTCGCATGGGCCGTCGATTATGGAAACGGTCTAACATCTGAAGGCCCACAAGCACAAACATGACCACCAGAGCATCAAGGGCTTCGTCATCAATTTCTACCTCAAGATCCCCACCATGAAGATGTACATTCCCATCCATTTGATCACGACCTTGAAGAAATACTGAATATGGGGCAATACGTTGAAGCTCACAACATCAGGAATCACCCCTAATTTTCATGTAAAAAATGCAACAAATTCCCAATGTCAGTTCGCAAACAGACGAATACGTATAAGTACATTTACCGTGAGAATTGTGTGTGAGGATATGAATGTAAGTGACCAAGAGGCAGCGTAGAGCAATTCAACGGTTAAGCACTGCAAAATAGAGCTGAACTTGAATCATAACTCATCCTTGGTTAGTCTTGCAACAGCAAAGAAAGTAGTTCAAATTGATCTACTGTCATACTTATCTCCTCCTTCTAACACTTACAAACAATATGTAAACAATTCGACTTCCTCGAGTAATGTTGAAAGTGCAACACAAAGGGCGGAAGTTGAGTAAATGATTGGTACCACCAGCCAGAGAATTGTCTGTTTGCAGACGGATCCGCGACTGGATCCGCGATGCAGAGCTCGCGGATCATATACGTCGCGGATCAAGTCCTGAGACTGAAGCACAGGATCCGCGAGGTGATCCGCGGGTCTGCCTCGCGGTTCAATGTGCGAGCGTCCGGGGGTCTGATCCGCGATGCTTGCTCGCGGATCTGTTCTGGATCAACCTCTGAGGCTCTGGAAATGATCCGCGAGTCAGATCCGCGAGGCTTGCTCGCGAATCAGACCCGCGGATGCCAGCTTCTGAGCATCCGCGAGGCTGATCCGCGATACACTCTCGCGGATCTATGCGCGCGGATCATGTCCTGTGACTATCGCACAGGATCCGCGAAACGGATCCGCGATGCGGGCTCGCGGTTCTCTCCCGCGGATCATGTCCTGTGACTGAAGCACAAGAGCCGCGAAACGGATCCGCGAGCCTGGCTCGCGGCTCAGCATCGCGGATCAAGTCCTGAAACAGCCACATCACATTTATACATGCCTCGCTAACCTGCGGCTATGTATATGCACAAAGCACAGGGGTTAAGAACACAGCCAGTTCAAATGGAGCTGAACTTTGTAAACTACAAATCCAATAAACAACTTGTTTGCAAAGATTGCACGCTAAAAATTCGTTACAACACCCACAACTCCTACCAACCGTAGGTGGAGTGAAATCGGGAAGGAAAAAGCAGAACGTTGTATAAAAGAACAATCAGATGCATAAAATAAAAAACTAGTCCAAAGCCGGTTTGAAATGGTTTGAAAAAAACAAGAACACTCATCCTCAAACGAGAATTAGACAACCGGACTAAAGTACGGCGCCTCTGGGGAAGTTGGACGGTAGATGTTACTTGATTCGTGGATGCCGAGGACGCAAATTTGACAAACACACTCAAGCATTCGGGGGAAAGCACCCTCGGTGGTTTATGAATTCCAGCCGTTCCTCGTCCGTCTTGTGGCAGAACCAAATGGCACGGTCTAGATCATTTTTTAGAATATCTGCAACCACCAATTTAACTTTTAAGTCCAGCTGCATTGCATATAGTGGTTCCAAGGCACGCTTCATTTCATCTTCCTTTGTGGCTGGGGGAGGTGCGTTCTTTGTTGGAGAGCTAACTGATGAACTCGTACTACAGCTCCTCCTCTTACTTACAAGGCTCTGCAAGCCATCCAGGAGCTGAAAGTACGTATCCGACGACCCACCGGATGGGCAAGGAATGGGGGATTCGATGTTCGACACGCCCGACTTCCGCTTCCCCTTACCCTTCTTTTCTTTCCCCTTAGTTGACTGCTGAAGTGGCTCGTCGTCATCTAAAGAAATGTCCACAGCGCGGCCCTTTCCTGTGGAACCTCTGGATGCCATCTCCATTCTACGTTCTTCTTCGGAATTAACTGGTGAGGTGTCAAACCCAACACTGGAATCCCCGGTGGCCCCTTGGGAGTGAAACACTTCCTCGAGCAAGTGGTAGACAAAACAGTTTTTTCCTTTGAATTTAAGAAACTTTTTGTTCACCTATAATCAGCAAATAAACTTTCAGGTCAGCAATAACAACTTTTCACAATAAGTTAGAACAACTGTTCGAGAAAAAAAAAAAAAAAAGCTCTACTCGATTTCATAGGTTTAGAGGACTACTGTACCTGCTCCAATTGGCTCCATTGGGTATCATCCATCACAAATGTGTAGTTCTGGCTGTCCCATCCCATGCCAGTGCCCTTCTTCTTGAAGTCTATGTACAGCTTGGTGTGATCACGAAAGGCATAGTACTTGGCCCGTAGTGCGTCAGTCTTATAGTCTGTACCATAATTTTCTTGGAAGAGCCTCTGAACGTGAGGAATGACATAGCTTTTAATGTTGTTCACACTAATCTCCCTCTTCCTATGCATATTGAGTAAGCACTGGGCGAAAGCAAGTTCATGCTCTTTACTAAAGTGCACGCGCTCAGAATACGGCCGCCTTGCCTTGCTCATCTTTGTGTACATAACAAAAATGTTCCCATTTTAAAACGACAACGGAATGGGATAGTGACCACAACGGACACTTTTTGAATGAGAAGGGGGGGAGAAATCACAAATTAGGACTACACCTTGAAGTAGTTAGTCACACAAACGCGTAAATTGTTCTCTCCCCAAGCTGAAGTCGTACTAGTTAATTGGCCAAGACGTGAACTCAGGGCTGTGGGACCGAACCAGTATCAAATTAGAATGGTACAGCAACACGTACATTAGAAGCAGAGTGCTATGTAAATTCATACCTTTTTTAGCAGCTCTAGTCACAGGGGGCATGAAGGAAACGATCCACAAGAGCAGTACCAGCCTAACTAAAGTATATTAGATGTCTGATTTCTGATAAGATTTTACACAAGCACGCGAGAATGAATCGTTCGACTGCACAATTAACCATGCAAATTGATTCGGAGGTTGAGCCAAAGTGAAAAAAAAAAAACAGAACCGAAGCACGAATAACACATCGATCCTCAAGCACAAATTAACGTTCCAATGATCAAATGGGAATACGGCACGGTTGAACACTAATGCAAACACAAGCAGCCACCCTTCTAATTTCGGACCTGACTATCAACTCAGGACATGGGCCCTAAACGGAAGTCACAATTTGGCGACACACTCAACTTTCATGTTGGTAGGTGCCTATGAACTCTTACTCCAATAAGGCTGGGTGCACAGGTACAAATTACAAAAACCAGTAATTTATTCCAATCGCCAACACACTAAAAATTATAAGAGTAGCTAAGGATTCGTAGAACAAACAAGTATGCAGCAGCCAGCCAACGCACACACAATAGTCGTAAGCAAATTCGGAACACTAAATTTAGAGCCTCAGAACTTCGTCATCGTATTTGGACACTGAGATAATTTTCAAGTTTCCAATGGGGTAGAATAAGGAATAACTCAATTCAGCCTATGGAGCACTAAAAAACACAACTAAGCAGCAACAACAACAACCGACATGCACAAATTGTTTGTCCAACTAAACATCGGCAAATATAGCATAAAAAAATCAAAAAACTAGGGAGGTGGAATGAGGGCAAATTGGAGGAATGGAAATTAGCAGAACGCACCTCGTCTACTGCCGCACAGCAATCCCCCAACTCACCGGCAGGCCTCCAACCGAAGCACCCTCGTATTTCCGAAAACAACGAATTCCAAAAGTATGCAATCGTTCGGCACCTGGGGAAGTTCAGAAAATTTTTTCCGTTTATGAGCATAAATTGGTAGGATCAAAACCGCCGGGCGCGTGATTTGCCAGAGCTCATCAAATTTGACAGTAAAGGAAGTGACGTACCAGAGGCGAAGAAGGTTGGCCGTATCCGATTGCAGAGCAAAATAACAGGCTTCACAGTTCTGCTTCTCCAACTAGTCCCACCAACTTACAGTCCAGCAGATTTTTGAAGCAAGTGCAGCCACAGTATTTGAACCCTAAACCGCCGCGTAATGTTGAAGAGCCAACCTCCCCGAATGTTTGGTTCGAATCCGGGCACATCAACAGCAACAGCTGATCGTCTTCGGCTCAGGCTTCCGCTTCGGCTCGGAGTGGGGGCGGCAATGTCGGTCGACGGAGCTGTGCGGTGCAGTGTGGTGGTCGAACAGACCTGTTGGAAAGCGGAGGAACAGCAGGGGGGATGCAAGCACAGTGGGAAGGAAAGGGGTGGAAAAGAATGCTGGAAAAACAGGCACAACCCTTAAATGAGCCAAAACGACGTCGTTTCTTGGTGCCTATACTGTTGCAAAAAAAAGACCCGTGACTTTGTGGGCCTTGTAGTTCAATTACAAAAACAGTTTTTCATCAACACACAAAATCCAAACGCAGCCTCTGAAATATCAACTTTTCTGACCTGTTCTGGTGTTTCATCTTGAAATAATTGAAGAAATGGATCAAACACAAAAGGGTACTTCCAGTGGGCTTTCTTAGATGGTCTAGAGTTATTCGGTGGCTATGAGACAGGTACCGGCCTGTACTACGTGGATTTGGATGACAAGCAATTGAGAAGATACCGAAAGCTCTCTGCAGACTGGTACTACAATTTCCTCAAGGGAAGAACCATCAGGCCTGATGAGATAACCGGAGTCGAAATTGGTATCTTTGATTCATCAACATATAAAGCCTCTCATTAGTAATCATTACTGTAAAGCTTTCATCTTTTCTTCTGATTCTTAATTGCACAACTTTGTCTTTGCATGAATGTCTTTAATCATCTTGTGCTTATTGTGCTCTCCGTTCCAAGTTCTGCATAATAGACTCTGTGATGGTGCGCAATCTGCACCATAGGATGCTAGAATCTGTGTAATTGCACCATTAAATTTTGTGTGAATTAGAGCAAGAGGAGTACTCTAGTAGCTAATGTTAGATCAGTTGTTCCAGAGCTCCCTCATGTGACAAGGCATTCAACCGTAGTAAAAAAGTGACAGGAAAATGCAAAAATTTGGTTGGATAACCATCAAATTAAATGGATTTTAGATTGATAGTTGGATAACCATCACCAACTAAAGTTCAACCCATTTACATCCATTTACTAATTGGGTTGAAGTGGATTGGACTTTTTTTTTTTAAGTCCACTATTCTTTTAAGTACAATATTTTTGCAATTGGTTCCATTCTGGGGAAGGTAAGGGGAGAGGGGATGGACCTAACTGGGCTATTGAGGATTTGGAGGTAACTAACCCACCTCCAAAAATGCTAGGAAATCTTCAAGGAGGGGGGGGGGGGTTTGAATTCCTGGCCTACACCCAGGGAGGGATTTTTATCCATGAACAATGTTGATTTATCCATGGACGATCCAATTGACCATTTTGCTACCGCTACTTAATTGCATGGGAACAATTTGTAATTAAGCTGGTATTTTTCTATTCTTAACTAGTCCTTTTATATATTATATTAATGTTAAAAAAGCTACGAAATTTTCATGTTAGGAGGTGTTTGGTAAGTAAGTTTCACGATATAGAATGGATTTTGATTTTAATAATATACACACATAATGTTTGTTTAAGATCAATCAGAATTAGTTAGTGGTTTCATACACCCCTTGTGTAAGTTTCCTGATTAACTACTAAAGAATAGAATTTCACTTATATGTTATTCTTTTATTATTAAAACCCATTGTTTTGAAGTTATAAAATACTCATCAAGTTTTTGTCAAACAAATTACGATCCTACAATTTATCAATACCCAGAATTATAGTGATTATAAAATTTGAACCAAACGACTCTCGTAAGTGAGTGAAGAGATGGCAAATATTCATCTTGCATTTCGTGAGAAAGATAATTTCATCTCTCAGTTGGAGTGGCAAATGAATAATTTTCGCTTACCGCATAAATGTAGTGAAGATACTCCAAATCCCCTAACGTCAATATCAATAATTGTGTTTTACTTAGGTACTCCCTCGGTTCTAAATGATTTGTCACATTTCGATATCCAACTTTTTTTGAATAGTTGTTTGATAGCAATGTTAGTGAATTTGTTTCTAATGTTGCACTCAAAATTCAAAATTCAAATTTGAATTTAGTGTAAATTGTAGACAAAAGTGGAGAAAATATTGGAAAAAAAAGATCAAAAGTAACTTTCACTTTTATAAGATAACAAATATTTTGGAATATCTTAAAATGAATAGTATAATACTTTCAATAGTACAGAGGAATATTTACTTTACGTCACTTTCTGCTTTATATTTGACAACGACAGGCAGCCAGAAAGTTTGCCGTGTATTGAAATATTAGAGGCAAAACAATTTTGATGATGTAAACTACGAAAATGACGGAAACATTTATTAAAGGCAAAACTAGTTTGACGATGCGAACTACTAAAGATGATGGAAACACTCGATGCTTTATATAAAGCAGACAGGGTGCTATCACTGCTATGTCCATTAGCACAGACAAAGAGTCACATCCGTTTATTTAGTCATACCGCTGTTTTTTTCCTGTCAAACGTAATGAAAGGTAGAATCTAAGAAATTTTCAAATCTAAACCCCAAAAGGCTAGCTGACATTTGGGAAGGGAGAGGGGACTTAAGAAATACAATTCACACACACACTTAACCGATGTGGGATAAGGAACAGGGGCAAGACCATTAAAGGAGATCCACACTGATTTTTTTCACTAACCCAAGAATTTAACAAAGAAACTTTGTTTTTTTTCTGTCAAACGTAAGGAAAGGTAGAACCTAAGAAATTTTCAAACCCAAATCCAAAAGGGCTAGCTTACATTTAGGAAGGGAGAGGGGACTTAAGAACTACAACTCACACACACACTCAACCGATGTGGGATAGGGAACAGGGGCAAGACCACTAAAGGAGATCCACACTGATTTTTTTCACTAACCCAAGAATTTAACAAAGAAACTTTGTTTTTTTTCTATCAAACGTAAGGAAACGTAAAACCTAAGAAATTCCCAAACCCAAACCCCAAAAGGCTACCTGACATTTGGGAAGGGAGAGGGGACTTAAGAACTACAACTCGCACACACACTCAACCACGTGGGATAACAGAAGAACCACTAAGGAGATTCACCGATTTTTTCACTAACCCAAGAATTTAACAAAAAAAACTTTGTTTTTTTTCTGTCAAACATAAGGAAAGGTAGAACCAAAGAAATTCCCAAACCCAAACCCCAAAAGACTAGTTGACATTTGGAAAGGAAGAGGGGACTTAAGAACTACAACCCACACACACACTCAACCGATGTGGGATAGGGAACACGGGCAAGACCACTAAAGGAGATCTACACTAATTTTTTTCACTAACCCAAGAATTTAACAAAGAAACTTAGTTTTTTTCCTGTCAAACGTAAGGAAAGGTAGAACCTAAGAAATTCCCAAACCCAAACCCAAACCCCAAAAGGCTAGCTGACATTTCGGAAGGGAGAGAGGAGTTAAGAACTACAACTCACACACATACACTCAACCGATGTTGGATAGGGAACAGCGAGAAGACCACTAAAGGAGATCCGCACTGAGTTTTTTCACTAACTCAAGAATTTAACAAAGAAAACTTTATTTTTTTTTCGGTCAAACGTAAGGAAAGGTAGAACCTAAGAAATTTCCAAACCCACACCCCAAAAGACTAGCTGACGTTTGGGAAGACAGCGGGGAATTAAGAACTACAATTCACACACACACTCAATCGATGTGTGATAGGGAACAGGGGCAAGACCACTAAAGGAGATCCACACTGATTTTTTTCACTAATCCAACAATTTAACAAAGAAACTTAGTTTTTTTTCTGTCAAACGTAAGGAAAGGTAGAATCTAAGAAATTTTCAATCCCAAACCCCAAAAGGCTAGTTGCATTTGGGAAGGGAGAGGGGACTTCAGAACTACAACTCACAAACACACTCAACAGATGTGGGATAGGGAATAGGGGCAAGACCACTAAAGGAGATCCACATTAATTTTTTTCACTAACCCAAGAATTTAACAAAGTAACTTAGTATTTTTCTGTCAAACGTAAGGAAAGGTAGAACCATAGAAATTCCCAAACCCAAACCCCAAAAGGCTAGCTGACATTTGGGAAGGGTGAGGGAACTTAAGAACTATAACTCACACACACACACTCAACCGATGTGGGATAGGGGACAGGAGCAAGACCACTAAAGGAGATCCACACAGATTTTTTTCACTAGTATAAAAATTTAACAAAGAAACTTTTTTATTTCTGTCAAACGTAAGGAAAGGTAGAACGTAAGAAATTTCCAAACTCAAACCCCAAAAGGTTAGCTAACATTTGGGAAGGGAGAGGGGACTTAAGAACTACAACACAGACACACACTCAACCGATGTGGGATAGGGAACAGGGGCAAGACCTCTAAAGAAGATCTACACTGATTTTTTTCACTAACCCAAGAATTTAACAAAGAAACTTCATTTTTTTCCTGTCAAACGTAAAGAAAGGTAGAATCTAAGAAACTTCCAAACCCAAACGCAAACCCCAAAAGGCTAGCTGACATTTCGGAAAGGGAGAGAAGACTTAAGAACTACAACTCACACACACACTCAACGGATGTGGGATAGGGAACAGCGGCATGACCACTAAAGGAGATCTATACTGATTTTTTTCACTAACTCAAGAATTTAACAAAGAAAACTTTGTTTTTTTTTCTGTCAAACTTAAGGAAAGATAGACCCTAAGAAATTTCCAAACCCAAACCCCAAAAGGCTAGCTGACATTTTGGAAGGGAGAGGGGAATTAAGAATTACAATTCACACACACACTCAACCGATGTGGGATAGGGAACAGGGGCAAGACCACTAAAGGAGATCCACATTGATTTTTTTCACAAACCCAAGAATTTAACAAAGAAACTTAGTTTTTTTTCTGTCAAACGTAAGGAAAGGTAGAATCTAAGAAAAATCCAAACCCAAACCCCAAAAGGCTAGTTGACATTTGGGAAGGGAGAGGGGACTTAAGAACTGCAACTCACATACACACTCAACCGATGTGGGATAGGGAACAGGGGCAAGACCACTAAAGGAGATCTATACTGATTTTTTTCAGTAACCCAAGAATTTAACAATGAAACTTTTTTTTTTCCTGTCAAACGTAAGGAAAGGTAGAAACCTAAGAAATTCCCAAACCCAAACCCAAACCCCAAAAGGCTAGCTGACTTTGGGAAGGGAGAGAGGATTTAAGAACTACAAATCACACACACACTCAACCGATGTGGGATAGGGAACAGCGGCAGGACCACTAAAGGAGATCCGCACTGAGTTTTTTCACTAACTCAAGAATTTAACAAAGAAAACTTTGTTTTTTTTCGGTCAAACGTAAGGAAAGGTAGAACCTAAGAAAATTTCCAAACCCAAGCCCCAAAAGACTAGCTGACATTTGGGAAGGGAGAGGGGAATTAAGAACTACAATTCACACACACACTCAACCGATGTGTGATAGGGACAGGGGCAAGACCACTAAAGGAGATCCAAACTGATTTTTTTCACTAACCCAACAATTTCACAAAGAATGTTAGTTTTTTTTCTATCAAACGTAAGGAAAGGTAGAATCTATGAAATTTCCAAACCCAAACCCCAAAAGACTAACTGACATTTGGGAAGGGAGAGGGGAATTAAGAACTACAACTCACATACACACTCAACAGATGTGGGATAGGGAACAGGGGCAAGACCACTAAAGGAGATCCACACTAATAATTTTCACTAACCTAAGAATTTAACAAAGAAACTTAGTTTTTTTTCTGTCAAACGTAAGAAATGTAGAACCTTAGAAATTCCCAAACCCAAACCCTAAAAGGCTAGCTGACATTTGGGAAGGGTGAGGGAATTTAAGAACTACAACTCACACACATACACACTCATCCGATGTGGGATAGGGAAAAGGGGCAAGACCACTGAAGGAGATCCACACTGATTTTTTCACTAACCCGAGAATTTAACAAAGAAATTTTTTTATTTCTGTCAAACGTAAGGAAAGGCAGAACCTAAGAAATTCCCAAACCCAAACCCCAAAAGGTTAGCTAACATTGACACGAGCCCAGATTCATCAAATTTGTTATTAGACACAAGCCCAGATTGATCGAGCCCAACTTTTAGAACGCGGGTCTCGAAAGCTCAAATCGCGCCAACCGATCCATGACGTACTCAGCGTGATCCTTGCTGCCAAGCGTTTCATGATGAGACCAAGTTCTTAGATCCAGCGGACCAATCCATGAGCCGCATCCGATCGGATCCACACCTCGCTGGATCAAATTTATAATTTTCGTTTATTTTATTTTATTTTCAGAGTTAACTAGCCCAGCCCAAGGTTCACCCCGGAGAGTCTCAGTGAAACCTCGGTAGTATCAGAGTTATTAGGTTACCCGTTAGGAGTATTTATACTATTTTCTCATGCGTTCATTCATTCATCGATTAAGAAAACACTCGAGAGTTTCTCTCTCTTCTTGAAGCAATCTTGAATATCTTAGATCGGTTTAGGATATTTGACGACTTATCAATCTAGGCAGCGCTAGGTTGTGGCGTCTCTACCATATCAAGAGATCGTTGACGCGATGATCAGCGGGTTCTGATTCTTCCGCATGTCGTCGTGTCAAGCGCCAGATTTAACCCTTCGATCCGTGGTAGTCTATACGGGTTTCACCGCAGGTTGGCAGCGTTGTGCTGGTATCGAGCTAGTTGAAAGGTTTGCGTTATATCAATTTTTTCGCTGTCTTTGGTTCAAAAAAAAAAAAATTCTTGTTCATCGCTTCATGCTATGGTATCGCCAAATCCTTTGTTCACGCGTTACTGCTCAATCGTCAGGTTACTTGTTCATCCAAAAAAAATTTGATTGCTGTGTTATGTTCTTGTGCTGTTCTTGTTCAAGTTCTTTGTGTTGGATTGTTAAAAAAAATTCTGATTTTGTGTCAAGTCTTGTGTTGTTGATTTTGGCGGAAAAAAAGAGTTCTTGTTAATCAGTAGCAAAATTGCACGTTCATTATTCTTTGTTCACCCTTCTTACTGTTCATCCAAAATTTTTCCCTAAATTATCTCCCTATATCTAGTCTTTTCCCTAATCTCAAACTCCTCAATCATCTCCTACATTTTAGCTTTTCTTATCTCCTGCATTATCTCCCTAACATTAGCTATCCTATCCCACATACTTACCTCCCTAATCTCTAGGAACCAATCCAAATTCCACTACTCACAAAACTCAACCTAGCTCCCTAAACAACCCACTTTCTAGGCAACCAGGCTGTTAAAATAACAAACCCTAACCGTGACCTTTTGTGTGATTGCCTCAAGCCTCAAACAAACCCAGCGCCTTCTCTCTCTTTCTTATCCTTCTCATTCTTCTTTCTTTTCTCGTTTGGAGTCAACTGCTTTGTCTTTTGGTATAGTAGAGTGTTATCAACCTCGTGTGTACTACATTGATTAAGTTGATGGTTGCCTAAGGAAATCTAATTTCTTCAAGATAAGCCTTCAAGTACTTGAGAGAGGCTGAGCACATCATCGAGATATATTGTGATACACGAGGTGTTGAGTAAACACTTCATGCGCCAGGTCTATATAACATCAACTTGTATTCTCTTTTCTAACTCTTTGCAGGTACAAGTCATCATGGCGGAGGTGATAAAACTCCATCTGATCAAAAATTGTTCAACGAGGCATTGATTGGCAATGCAAATGATGTTCCTGAATCGGAAATCGCTAATACCTAAAGCATCAGGAACGCCTTGAATCGCCATGTCACCTCTTCCTCAAGGGCAAATAGAACTCCCCAAAATGACAACTTTACCTTCCCGAGTGATTTCATCCTAATCCATGACAGCTGAGGCGTTATGACGCAATGTAGATAATCCGAGTCAAGATTAAGATTCCAACCTTCCATAGAGTCAAATCCAGTAAGCCTATCTCGGAGCAACGATGGAGTTAGTGTCGGTGCCGGCCAGATTAGCATGTGAGGACAGAAAGTCAAATTGGCTGCTTTCACGCATTCATGCTTGCCGTCGTCAAAGGTGGGAGTTAGCGCCATCAAGAAAGAAGAATGGAGCGCCCGTAGTGACCCTGTGAAAAGGCGAAAGGGATTACTTAACCTGACACAGAGGGAAACGCTCGGTTTGTGCCCGCCCACTACTACCGAGCTACACCCAAATGAGGGCTCCAAACCCTAGTCCGGAAACCGCAGTGGAGGACTACTTTAAGGAGATGGAGATCACAATGCTTCCAGCCGGATATCGTGAGGAGGATCGTGAGACTAATGGCAGAGATTCCTCAATGGATTGAGGTCTGAAATCATTGAGGCGAGCTGGTCGAGTCAAGCGTCACGACTGGATATGCCCGAGCTAGTGGACAAAGCTTCCAAGATGAAAGTGGAGGCTTAAAGGAGAGGGAGGAGGGCATTTTCTGCACACCAGTAACTTCAGCACCCGGTTCCCTGAGAAGCAACCTTTTGAGCTGACGAGGAGCCACCCAGGTGGAAATTTCCAATTTACCCCTAGGTCCAGAAACCTTAAATCAGAGCACCAAAACTACTAAGGCGTCATAGCAGGTTTGTATCCAAAAAGTCCAAGCCCATAGCACAAGTGCTTCAAATGCCAAGGTTATGGCCATATAGCTGCCTCGGTGTCCTGCACTTTAAGTACCATGATCGTCGCTGATGGAAATCGTTGTATCCCCAAGACGAGGATGAGTTTGTAGATATGCCACCATGCTGATGAAGAAGGTGGGTGATTGGATCAAGAGGAAGTTGTCCCGCCCACCCACCTGGATGAGCAAGTGGGACCTGGCACTAGCCATGGGGGCTTTGGCGGCGCTGACGCGATGACCGTGCTGGGATGACGAGGCTTCAATCCGGAGAACATCTTACACCGGTGAGCGTCATGCAAGAGCAAAGTCCACGTGAGGCCCCATTATAGACCCGTGGAGTTAAAACTAACGGCTAAAGACGGCTATAGAACACCGACATTACCCACGTTATGATGACCTCATCCCCACCAAATAAAATGGAAAAACAGCTGCCACTCAAAGTCACTAGGTGCAAGTGGTGGAACCCCTTCCTTCCCAGTAGGGAAAGTAATGAGATCGAGAGCACTGATTTTTTCCGTCCCTATGCAGCATCCTGCCATCTTGTCGGGGAGACCGGTAAGTAAATATGATGCTAAACCACACAATGATCTGCTTCCACCAATCAGTACCTTCAGCGACAACAACAAAAGGGTGAGTAATTCCAGTCCCTCCTTTACACCCAGCAAAGTGTGTATTGAAGATCATATGCTTGCAACGTGAGTACGGCATCAGATGACCTGCGAAAAGTCCAAAGCCTCCTGCAATGCACCTCAACTATGCCACCAAAGACCACAAAAAGCGGAAGAAGAGCACTACCTTGCCACCACAAAATAAAACAAACTAGTCCAGTATAAAGCACCATATGATCTATGCCCTTGAATTGTCCACGAGGGAAGATTAGGTCACAAGTGAGCACTGGTTTAGGTGACTTGCGTTGTTAACCAACGGTTGACTGGATCTAACCTTCCTGAGGAGGGAATGACATCAGCCCATCACGTTCTCCATTGATTCCAGCCCAGTTTTGAACGCGCAAGCTCGAAGTTCGCTGGAATCATCCACTGCACATCCGGTTCTTCGGTGGTTTCTGCATCAGACTGCTCTTAGATCCCAAGGTAATTACCCATGTAGGCCATTTATCGCTAAACCCACCCTGATCGTGAATCAAAGAATTTGAATTCATATTTTATTTTATTTCAGAGTTGTTCTAGCCCACTCATGGTTCACCCCTCATGTAGACCAATAGCCCAGAACCCGGGGCCTCCAGTCAGCTATTAGGCCTCAAGTAGGGGAGCATTTTATACTCATTTCTCCCCTGCTGCACGCCCCTATTCATCTACTCCACAAAACACACCTGTAGTTTCTCTCTCTTGTTTCAAAGCAATCTTGAATATCTTAGACTGGCCCTGGTGGATAGCCTAATGCACTGAATTCAGGTGGAAACGCTGAAGGTGTATGCCTCTACTATCAAGAGATCAACGCTGGACCGGCTGCGGATCAACGGGTTCTGATCTTCCGCCGTACGCCGCAAGCAAACGCAGATTTAAACCTCTAATCCGCTGCCAGAGAGTCTATAATGGGTTTCTCATTGCCAAAGCTGGCAAATCGCTCAGACAAACATTTCTCCGCCAAGTAGGGACTTAAGAACTACAACTCAAACACATCGCCCAACCGGAGCGTGGGATAGGAAACAGGGCAAGACACCTACGAGATCTACACCCATTTTTTTTCAATATCCCAAGAATTTAACAAAGAAATTTTATTTTTTCCCTACAAACGTATAATGAAAGTGTAGAACTTAGAAATTTCCAAACCCAAATCCAAGCCCAAAAGGCTATTGGACATTTGGAAGAGAGGGACCCAAGGACCAAGAACCGACACACACTCAACCGAGCAAAGGAACAGCACCACCATTAAAGAGATCCACCCAAGAGCTCACTAATCAAGAATCAACAAAGAAAACTGTTTTCTCTCATTAAACGTAAGGAAAGGTAGAACCTAAAAATTTAAACCCAAACCCCAAAAAAGGAACATTTGCAAATGGAGAGGGAAATTAAGAATTACACCACATGTGCCACACTCAACCATGTGGGACAGGGGAACAGTGGGTGCTATAATTCACTACAGATAATCATTTTCACTAACCTAAGAATTCTAACAAAGAACCTTTTTTTTCCACAAACATAAGGAAAGGTAGAATCTGGGGCAACACCCCAAACCCAAACCCTGCAAAAGGTTAGCTAACATTTGAGGGAGAGGCAGGACTTAAGAAACCCAGAACTCACACACACACTCAAACCAGCAATAATGTAGAACTGAACCCAAGAAGCAATAACCTAAAGGAGATCACTGATTTTCACAAACCTGAATTTAACAATGAAACTGGCTAAATCCATGGAAAGGTAGAACCTGGAAATCTCTCCTGCAACCCAGAACCCAAGTCCCCAAAAAAAGGTTGGCTGAATGACATTTGGGAAGTGAGAGAGGGATTTGGGAACTACAAAATCACACACAATACACTAACTCCGGGACGCTGGATAGGGGAACAGCAGCAGACCACTAAAGGAGATCCAGACTCCAGTTTCTTCAATTAACTCAAGAATTCCCTAACAAAGAAAACTTTGTTTTTCACAATAAACGTAAGGAAAGGCAGAACCTGTAAGAAAATTCTGAACCCAAAGCCCCAAGACACACATTCGAAGGGAGAGGGAACAAGAACTACATCCACACACACAACAACCACGGATAGTGGACAGGCAAGACCACTCAAAGGAGATCCAAAACCGATTTTTTCAACTAACACTCCCACAAATGTAAGAATGCAAAGAACAAAACGTAAAGGAAAGGTAGAATCTATGAAATTTCAAACCAAACTCCCAAAAGGCACTAACCTGAGCATTTGGGAAGCGGAGAGGGAAAATGTAAGAACTACAACTCACATGTAATAATGACCCAATGTGATGGATAGGAACAGTAAAGACCACAATGTATGAGGCATCCACACTAATACCTCCTCAAATTAACCTAAGAATTCTAAACAAATAAAGAAATTAAAGTTTGTCAAACGAAGGGAATGTATAGCAACCTTAGTACCTCAGTAAACCAAACCCAAAAAAGGGGCTGAAGGATTTAAAAGGGTGTAGTGAGCACCCAAAGAATCAGCAGCCCACATACACACCCGGCGGGCAAGACCCGACCCAAGGAGATCCATTAATCAGATTTCACCGGAGAATCCCTGAATAAAGAAATTCAAGAATTCTAAACCCAGAAACCCAAAAGGTTAGCCAACATCCTCAAAGCTGAAGAGGAAACTAAGAAACCAAAATCCACATACACTCCATGGATAGGAACAGAGGCAAGACCATTACACCTGTGCTGAGATCCACACTAATTTTCTTTCACCAACCAGGAATTTAGCAATACGTAAATTGAACAAGTATACTTG
>CM023096.1:31807482-31902115 GCA_013103745.1 Gardenia jasminoides
AATTTAATACCGGGCTACCGCTGAACGGTAAATACGATAATCATGTATTGTATATATAGGTAGAGGGGCTCAAAAGATGGAAGGACGCTCAGAAGCATTTGGGATACCTTGTCTCATGCCAATAAGGGTGCTCGCCTAAAAATTTTTTTGTGGGTAAGGACTATTTGGTGCCAAATGAACACCTCATCAATATCAGTTTTAGGTGTTAATTTTCTGAAAAGAAAAATTGAGTAAGTGTTAAGAGAAAGGACTGGGTATCTAAGTGGTGAGTTGGATGAAAACAGTATGCTAACGAGTGCCAACTAGGTAACCAATTGCCTGACTTCTGCCAATGAGTTTTAAACGTTACCTTTTGGAAAAGGAAGTTATATTGGTAAGGGTCTAAGGAGAGGGAGATGAATGTATTCAAATGATGAGTTGGATGTAAATTAAATTTACTTAGAAGAGAAGAGTTTGGCACCAGTTAGAAAACCTCAACTTTACATTCTCTTTTTTAATTTTATTTTGTTTAATTTGTAACTGAGGCTTTAATCTTGAATGAAATGTTCAGGGCTCTCTTGGAATGGAGCTCTCGGAGACATAGCATGTGATCAGTATCACAAATACAAGGTAAACATTACTCGGTCGTTTTAGGTTTTCTGGCCCAAGTGGGTGGCTTTGGAACTTTAATAGAAGTCTAAGTTCCAAATAATGGTGTCCTAAATTGCGGTTAAATTTGCTGCAGACAATTAATGGCTATTACTACTATTATCTCCTAAAAATGAATTGGTAATCTATGAAATCCGTTTCTTGTAGTTGTTCATTTTTGACCAAAGAATTTTTTGGGTTGCTTCATTTGAAAATGGCAGCAGATTGTTTACACTTAAACCAGAAAAAAATGAGATATATGCTTCATATACACCAAATCAATTGCTAATAGTATCAGATATTGTAAACTAGATTCTTATCTTTTCTTTTATCCTTCTTGCTAAAGTTAAAGAGAAATCAACCCAGCTTTCAGAATTTATGACTCTGTTTGGTGAAACTAGCTTTTATCTTCTACAGTGATGAAGCATCTAATTCTAACTTTATGTAGCAATATACAACTGTAACCAGCTCTTTTTTTTCGATGACAATTCCTTGAGGCTATTCTAAATAATTGTTTTATTAAAGCAATGAACAGTGAGCAGCAACATAGCTAGACATTGCTCTAATTCAAACTTGCTAAGTAAAATAAAACAACCTGCTGCCACTGCTACTGGCTATTATCACACTATATGTCTTGGCCCATTCCGACCTTAAACATCCCCGCACCAGCACCTGCACTCCCTAGCCTGCCATTCGTACTTCTCTGACTGGTTGCCGTTACTAATAGTTATGTGTGATCCCGTGCAGCCTGCTACAAGGGAATCTCCTACTAGTAAATGCCGTGACTTAAGTGATAAAATCATTCATTATCTTGTTAGCATGTAATAGTTCACTTTAGGACTATATCTGTTTCAGGAAGATACCCACACACATGGTAGACACACAAGTCTGAGGCTTATGATTCTCTCATTCCTGGTCAAGACCTCATTCCCAGTATGTTGAGTTCTACTGCATACCCATACAAGTCCACTGCTCTATCGGATTCTCTCTTCCCTACACCTTGTTTCTACTCTTCCTTTCAGATGGAAGAGGCTGTGTCAACCCCAAAGGTTTAGAATATTAGGCATCTCTTAATGAGCCCCAATGCATGCAGGTTCATCAAACCTTGTAGAAACACTAGTGGATTTGCATCACCAGAGATCACAAATACAAATCTTTACTCTTTCCCTAGAACATGCACTTAAACTTTGAAATGCTAGCACAATCTATTCGAGTGTCTTTTCACAGATGTATTTAGGTTGGACAATGCTGGAATTCAACCCGCATGTCGCCGCTTTTCACCTTGATACCTCAAGTTCTTGAAGATGAATAGCAGGGGATAGCTCAGATCAGAAGATAGTGTAAGCATTTGATATTTTTTACTTGGATCCATTCACATTTAAACTTGCTTTATATATGATTTACATTGTCAAAGCATAGATGGTTATTATAATTATTAGATCTAAACATTCATTTTGCTTGTATGTTTGGGAAGACTTTTACCTATCTATGTAAGGAATTTGGAGACAGGGTTCTGTATTGGACTACCATAAATGAGGGTAATATATTTGCCATGGGTGGTTATGATAATGGACTCACACCCCAGGGGCTGCTCTTTTCCATTTGGGTGGGTACACTGTGGGTAATTCCATAACTGAAACCACTATATTGCTGGTCCTTAACTTGTTGCACAGCATTCATGCTGTGAAACTCTACAAAAAGTATAGGTATTACTACAATATCCCATGTCATAATTTTCTTACATAAAGCGGTAATCATTATCTTGATAGTTCTACAACAAGATTGAATATGATTTTTTAATCACATTGATCCTACTGGACTTCTGGTTTTTGATAAACTTATAGTAGGGGTGGTGCTGTGAATAATAAGTAATCATAGATGGAAACTACTATTTGTTAGTGGTGTTAAGTGGAAATGCTTTCGAGATGAATTTACAGAGTAGGTTAATCTTGATTCACTTTTATAAGATATATGGATGGAAATGCGCTGCACACTTGTCCAGAACACTGGTTATTCCAACTCTGTTAAGCTACCGGTACTCTGGAGTATTGCAAACTAGGATGCACCTGGAATGTGCTCTCATACTTTAGTGTGTCACATTTCATTACCTTTTGACAAGCATTCTTTATGTAAGCCCATTTTACACTTCTTCTTATAAGTTATATAGTGTGGATTTAGGCATCCAAGTGGATACTAGGATGCTTGTCTAGTACTAATTGGGCGCTGGCTCTTATGTAGTCATTTACACTGAAATTCTGTTTTAACCCATCTGTCACCTCTTAGATTTTAATCATGGAAATCATGATTTACTCTATGATAAATTACCAACACTCAGTCTGTTTGCATTTGTCTCTCATTTATTGGGGGGGGGGGGGGGGGAGGAACGTGGTTACAGAGGTGCTCCTGGGACTTAGTTTAGCTGGAAGAATAGAAAAAGCTTGGAATAGAGACCAAACATGCTTCAGATCACCTGTGGGGTTGGAAAATGGGCAGCAAGCAGTCAGAGAATGGAAGGCAATTTGGAAATAAAGCATCCTTCTTCCCCTCCTACTAGCGTTAGTGCAGTATCGTGCAGTCTGATCATTGGCTCCCAAATTGCATCTGCCAAGGAAGAATGGGACAATAGGGACATTGATGCTTATGTTTAGAATTCTTTTAAATGGTTTCTTTGGATCTTCATATTTGGAAACATATTATGTGACTAAGTCGACAACAGATATTGGACCATTATATCAGGCGACTCAACATGGTTTTGTGGGACTAAACATCTACGCTCCTTGGTTTCTCCATATTCTAATGCTACAGAAGATGTAATCGCAACTCAAAGAGCCATTGATTTTGGCATTGGTTGGTGAGTAGTGAATCTTTGGTAAATAAGTGCCTTTAATTATGCGTTGCATCATCTATTGTAAGACGCAAGATGCTTTCTGCATTTTTCTGCTTGAAGTAAAATATATTTTGCTTTATCGATATATCCACTATTTGACTGCAGGTTTCTCCATCCAATGGTGTTTGGAGACTATCCTGATATCATAAAGAAGAATGCTGGCTCAAAGATTCCAGCATTTACCCCATGTGAATCTAGGCTACTTAAGGGCTCATTCGACTTTATAGGGCTGAACCATTATTTAACACTCTACGTCAAGGACAATCCTAGTAGCCTTAATATGAATATCAGGGACATGGTTGCTGATATGGGATTAAGCACTTTGAGTATGCGTCGCACGTGCCTTGTTTGTTAGTTTTATGAGAACTAGAGTACAACCTTAGATTCATCTCAGAGTTCTTAGTGCTTCTCCATTTTCAAAATCTATCTCTATGTTGATTTTGTTTCCCTATAGCTATTGTGATTAAAATTTACTTACTACTGTGTCTTTTTTGTTCTCTTTAGCTGAGCCAGAAGATGCACCACAAAAATCAGGTCGGGTTTAAGAGTTTTACTTCAAGATATTCCGTTCTTCATTTTCAGTCTTGGTTAATTACCATCCTGTTTGGCACAGAATGACGATACATCATCCAGTCTATCAGGAATTCTGGAGTATCTCAAGAATGTTTATGCCAATCCACCTACTTATGTCCATGAAAATGGTTCTCTCTCTCTCTCCTCTGCCTTTGTTTGGAGGCATTAACTGTAGCTTTCTAATCATTTTCCAAATGTTTCTGTATTAGTGACCTGATTCTGACAAATGCTTACCTCAGATGGACATTATTGGTACTACATCTGTTATTTAGAAAGAAGAGAAATGAAGTGATCACTTATTCTGTCAACCTAATCATAGCACCACCAAAATAATAATTTCTTGAGAATTATCGTTTTACTTTTGGATCTGTTCCTCCTGGTGGATATATATGCAAGTGGTTTTAGCTTTAAGTTTAGGGATCCTCTTGTACTTGTGCAACCTTTTACCTGCTGTGCTCGCCACAAATGTATTCTCTTCTTATCAATTTATAATCAGCGGATGTTTGCAACTGTCAATTTCTCTTGTTCTTTTCTTGTTCAATATAATAAATGGTTCTAGAATCTTGTGGCATGACTGTTTTTTTGACAGGAAAAGGAACTGAGCGCAATGGAACACTAAACGACACATCAAGGATGAAATATGTGTATTCATATATCAGGACCTTGCTTGATGCTATAAAGTAAGCATGCAACTTTGAATTAGGGTCACTTCAACTATGTTTAGCTATTACTAGCTAAATTTTACATATTCCCCCATGTTTTGAAACTTCAACTACTTCAGTAAGTATTTTAAAAATCATTCTGCCAAAAATTGGTCATCAAAGCTATGCAGCAAGGCATGTTCTGGTTAATGTTTTAGGCTAAATGCATAAGGTTAATAGTATCACTGGAATTATTTCTGAATGACTTTCTCACCATTTTAAGTCGACTTTTCTGATCTCTCTCTCTCTCTCTCTCTCTCTCTCTCTCTCTTGTTTTATCTTGAAATATGGGAAGAAATGGATCAAATACAAAAGGGTACTTCCTCTGGTCTTTCTTAGATGGTTTAGAGTTATTGGGCGGCTATACAAAAGGATTTGGCCTGTACTATGTTGATTTGGATGACAAGCAATTGAGAAGATACCCAAAGCTCTCAGCTCACTGGTACTCCAATTTCCTCAAGGGAAGAACCATAAAGCCTGATGAGATAACTGAAATTGTAAATGAAGTCTTTGTCTCTTCAACATCAAAAGATCAGTGATGACTAGTACGATCCTTTCATTACTTCTTCTTTTCCTGGTTCTTACTTGCACGACCTTGTCGCCCCATGCCTGATTATCTTTGATCATTTTGTGCTTATTGGGTTCTGTGATCGAGTTATGCACAATGTATTTTGTGATTGTACACGAACTGCACCAGAGGGTGTTAGGATCTGTTTAAGTATGCCAGTAAATTCTATATGGATTAGATCATTTATCTTGAAGCTACTTTATGTGACAAGGGTAGGGTTTCATTTGTACTAAACTATGACAGGAACATGCAAAATTTGTGCAACTCAAACGGAGAGCCTTAAAGGCTATGGTACACGGGTCAATTGTCCTACCCAATGTCGAGTTCTATCTGACTAACTGGAACCCTTTCTCATTCAACAGAGGTCTACTTATTGTTGTAATTGGTATTGGTTATACACAGTTTTCCTGGATTGCCTTGGATTTCTGTTTTGCTGCAACTGATTGCCTTTCTTTTTAGGCAGCTAACCGATCAAAAATTTTAATTTTACTGATGAGGAATTCAAATTCAAGATCCTCAACTACATGTTTAACATTTAAGAATAGAGTAACTCACACACCCAAAACGAAGATAACTCCTTTGAACTTTCATTTGCATTTGCACTATACTGATACACATAAGTTTACCTCAAGTCGATATGGTTTACAATGTTTGCCTTGCCAAGGTTTTTGCCCCAACTCTAAACATCTCCTTAGTATCATAAAAATCTCGAGTAACTTGATTAAGGGAGGGCATGTGAACCTTTAAACATGACCAACTTAGTCTCTTAGCAATTTTATCTCTTATATATCGTTACCTATTAGTTTAAATCCTAATTTTCACAAAATAAAGTTAATGTCGGATTTTTAAATTCTCATCAAGACTATAAATAACGTCAAACTTAGTTAATGAATGAATCCGTCCTTTCTATATTCTCAACATAAATTAGTTCAATCACAATTAATGTACAATTGAAATGAATGAACTTTTTAGAATATACGTCTTATTCTCAACGTGATCAAAAGTTGTTGCATTTTAATTTGGTCAGGCTTGCATGTCTAAAAGGTTAAAGCCAAGACTACCTTGACAATTACAAGAACGGCCCAAAAAGAAAAAAGAAAAAAAAATCATCCCTAAGGTAGTATGAACTGATTACATCTCATAGAATTATAAAAGTCTCCCTCTTGTGCAGCTTCTGGATGCAATTGTTCTGCATTCATGTTTATCCGCCAAAACCTAACATTTTGTTTCCTGGCATAGTCATATATATGACTGTTGGTACAAACTTGTACTCTAAGTCTAAGCAGCAGAAAGAAACTGAATTAAGTGACTGAATTTAATTTTGATGTTTCATCTTGAAATGCAAAAGTTGTCAAAAATAAGCACAAGAAGGAGGATGAACACTTTTTTTTTTCCCCAAACATATGTATCAATAAAATGACTAGAAACTTAAAAGCATTAAAAAGGAGGAGGTTTATGTATGTAGCTAAACTGAATTAAGTGACTGAATTTAATTTTGATGTTTCATCTTGAAATGCAAAAGTTGTCAAAAATAAGCACAAGAAGGAGGATGAACACTTTTTTTTTTTCCCCAAACATATGTATCAATAAAATGACTAGAAACTTAAAAGCATTAAAAAGGAGGAGGTTTATGTATGTAGCTTGTGGTTAGTTTGATAAATTCCCAGCTACCTTAGAGGAGGAGGAGGCGGGTGGTGGGTAATATCTCAAGTATTTATCTCTAGATAAACATAACAGTTCACCAAATCTCTAATATTCCTGATCAATATTGTCACACACTTAACCATCCTGGAAGTGAAGAGCCCAAACCCAAGCCAACACTCCTGATCAATATTGTCATACACTTAACCACCTTGGAAGTGAAGAGCCCAAACCCGCAGGTCAAATAGCCCAACACCCCTCCAAAAGGCCTCGGTCAGGTGGGGAGTTACCCACAACAGGTTATAAAGCGACCATGATTCCTCCTCCGAACCGATGTGGGATCGTTACAATCCACCCCCTAGGGGACCCTGCATCCTCACTGGCACACTAGAGTCGGGAGTCGGCTCTGATACCAATTCTAACACCCCTGACTAATATTGTCCCACAGTTAGCCACCTTGGAAGTCGTGGGTTTTGTTTCTGGAGGTGGGGTTATAGCCCACAACAAGTGAAGAGTCCAAACCCGCAGGTCAAGTAGCCTAGCACCCCTCCAAAAGGATTCGGTCAGGTGGGGAGTTATCCATAACAGGTTACAAAGCGACGAGGATCCCTCCTCCCAACCGGCGTGGTATCGTTACAGAATCACTTGTACAGTGATTTATAGATGTGCAGATTACAATCTAAGTCGCTTAACTACTAAGAGCCCTAATACATTGAGAATATATAAGTGGCCGTCCTTTTACCATTGTTAAATATAATTAACTTCGATGTTCGATCCCACTCGATATTAGATCATCTATGAATATAATGCACATAGATTTTGTTCGCCTAAAAGTAGCCATCATTTAGCATAAAGTTTTACAATTTTTTTGAACAAATGTTTTAAAAATGAGCACAAGATTGAGGTGGACATGTTTTTTGCAACACTATCAAATTCATCATTAAGCTAAAACGTGCTGTGAGTTGTGACTGAACATAACTATTGTGGCAATATTGGCAGCCACACTAGTCACCATAAGGGATGGTAAAAATTCCTCTATCTAAGCCTTAAATAAGTAATTCATTACCTTTACATAAAGTAAAATACAAAATAAGTTAAAACAGAAAAACAATACTGGTTACTTGCATACCATTTGATGACTAGAGGTGAAGTGTCTTGATGAAATATTTCACTTGTGCTCGCTTATCAAAAACTGCATGATTTTGTCATTAATATAGATACATCAACTTTTTATGAACTTTTTTTGAAAAAATGTGCAAAATAGGATAGTGATTTTTTCTTTTTAACAAACAACTCAATTCTATTTGTAATTACAACTTACCAGTAAAAGCAGAGCAAAATTACCTAGTTTTTTAAAACTAAAATTACAATAAATCATGTGACTAACATCTCACGATTCATTTCAACAAATAGTTTTGCTAGTAAAAGCATAGCAAAAATTACTGAGTGTTTTCACCAAATAATTCTGCATTCTATAGTGTAACTTCTCTAAACAGAAATGCACCAGAACAAGCAACTGAGGATGCAATGCGTTCCGCCAAGCCATTACACTACCCATTTTTCCTTGGCAACATTAAGAATCAAAACAATGGCTGTGTGCAGTGAGTTGAGGTGAATATACAGAGTCCAATAACTTGGGTGCTGCATGACGCAGACATGGCGTTGAAAAGAGAGTGTCAGGGCAGTACATGGAAACAACTGTTTCTGTACTCCTTTTATGGTTACTCAAGCCTCAGCTATTGGTTATACTGGTGGTGTTACCAAAAACCTGGCCACAGAAACAAAATTCAATTGCCAAATGAGATCATCATAACGCTCTTTGTTGGTCATTCTGGTCGTACAAAAACAGATTATGCATTTTTCTTGACAATATATTTGACAGTTCAGTCATTACAAGGAAATAGGATCAAGATTAGTTGCAGCTCTTTTACAACAGAGGTTACAAGTCCAAATCTTTCAGTGTTAAGTGCTCAAGATTTTATAGTTTAGTCCATAGAAGTCAATTGTAATAAAAGATATTAAGAAAAAATTTGAAAACTAAAGAAAGTAGTACAAGAAATTGCAAAACTGGCCTCTTGTACCATGACAACTACTAACTTATATCTCAGAGTTTCAAGTTTGCAGTAAAGGAATAAAAAGATACCTATTTTGTGAGAACTCCTTTATGAGCTTTGTATGAAAGAATCACCTTCCACATTGGAGCAATAAAGTTAGCAGCAAGGACCTGTAACAAGTAATACATAAAGGAACTGTAAGCGCCATTAAGAAAACAGTCATTTCTGCTGACGAGCACAAGATATTGCTACTGAGTATCCAAAATATCAGAAAATGTGAATTTTGAAACAAATAAGAACTTCTGAAATGATCAATTGTACCAAGAATGGGGTGTACAGTAGAAATCTGAAATGAACCCAAATGAAAGAAGAATAAGATGTAACATGTGTATGAGCTAGGCTAACCTTACATGGAAATTCATGCATCAAGTATATGCTAGTTTTCATTTTTGCTTCGCAAATGGACAAGAGTACTGGTTACGTTCAGACACCTTAACAGATTCCTTCTTCTCAATCAAAATGGAAGAAGTCAAATATTAGAAACTTCGAAACTAGTATCACATTTTTTGTTCTTTTTCAGCAGTCGGCAAATGTAAACACTTCCAAACTTGCTTTCAATTTAAAAAAAAAAAAAAAACACTTCAACATGCACTTTGTCCCGATGACTCGTACCAGAGTCAATGCAGTAGACCTTAGTCTAAAAGCATTTTTATAATATTAACTTTATTTTGATTTTACGTAAAGGAAGTAAACAATTTACATTTATATCAATTAACTAATTATCCAATGGGCTGTTGTCCATCTAGCAAAAAAGCAGACAGAAGGCAGAAAATAATCCACCAAATAAGCTGCATTTATCCAAGTAGGATACGACCTTGTACTTTCTTCAACTAGTTTGAAATCAAGCAAAACTTTAAGATCAAAGATGGAAGATTCACCAATCATATTTCACCTTCCATACTTGAAAATGGAATTTGAGTGTGGAAAGACCATAGAAAATATTACACTTCATTCTATAATTATAAGAGGATGGCATATGTCCCTTCAAAAAATGCTTTTGCGTCATCTTAGGTTCCCATTTTTTAAACAATGTAAATTTTGAAGCATTTATTCCTCCAATTAAAAGCCACAATCTGATTCGGTGAGGTGAGAAAATTGCATTCATTAAATTAAGACATAGTATATAAATTTGTTTGGATAGGAGATTATTTGCTAAAATTTATTTACTTGCGTCGTCAATATATTTTTCAACCATCTTTTTATTTCATATACATCACATCAAAAAAGTACTACAATATTTTTTTTTCAAAAAATTATCTCAAATAATCTATTATCCAAATACACTGTGAACATTCACACCATTCAAGAACTTATCATACTACCATTCCCTCAAGGAATTTCAGAATCTCTTGCCATTACTTGTGCATTCACAAGCTGTATTTGCTTAGCATGGTACTAGAGAAGTCAAAGCAGTATTTCTCCCTCACTATCACTGGAAAGACAGGATCTCATAAAATTCGTTCACAGTTTGCTTTTGCTTAAGCTATTTGCACAAGTAGTGCTCCGAGAGTATCAAGATACCGGTAGTTGCCTGACAGGGCCTGCCAAAAACTGTACTTTTTTAAAAAAAAAATTTTGTAAATGAAAAGTGCTAATAACAACATATTCCCTTTTTATAAGTACTTCAAACACCAACAACCATAGTGGCCATGTTCTCGCCATAGTCTCCCAAAAACTAAAATTTTCCTGTTTTTTTCTTCAAATCAAGATGTTTCTGAAAATCTATGATTATGGTCCAACCAGAAGCAAAATGAAATCACCAGTCTGATTGTTAGAACCTATCTAAATCCAAATATTGCTCCTTTCACCTACATCTAAAATATTAGTACTTATTGTTCTCTAGCTCACCAGGTCATCCAACTAAAAGAAAAGTTCCTCTTGCAGGAATTAGACAGCTCTCGACAATCACCAATTGCATTAGCACAAGAAACTAGATATGTACCTTATACCAACCTGGCCACTTCCAGCCTGAATCTCACTGCCGAAAGCAAAGATAGTATTCATATCATGGTAATTAATTTTGTCAGAGCATAGATAGTATTCAAATCTCAGAGTACAGCGGGAAAACTAATTTTGTCAGCTTAAATGGTGCCAGGAGTATTTTCTAATTCTTTTTAACAAGACATAAAAAAATGACAGCAATAATAACACCTACAATAGGATAGTTATCAGTTATTTCGTTCATCAAGAAAAACATTGTAATATGATGCCCAACAGTAGAAGACATACAAGCAAATTCTTTCATAAACACAAACATTATAATATTACTCCATTGTTCAAGGAGGAAAAGAGTTCCCAAAACTGATTCACCACTTTGATCAGCATTTCCTTTTACAGAGCAATGATTATAGTGCCAATGATTATATAGTTCATGATTAGGAAGCAGCAGCTCTCCTTCACCAAAATTGACAACTTCCAACGTCAATAAAATGATAGTGGTTAACACAAATTTAAATATTGAGAGTTGGACGCCATATTTCTGAAAATCTCAACCTTTTGTTTCGAGTACAAATCATAAGTTAATCCTGGGCAGAGATTATGGAGTTCACCTGGCGGGTTAAATCTCCAATGGAAGTAAAAAAATGCAGATGTCACAGCTTTTGCACACACGATTTTTCCCAAGAAGTGACAAGTACCTCATGTAGTGATTGAATTCGAGTTAAATTGGTAAACTCAATGATAATATTCAAGCACAGAGCAGATAAAGCACATAAATCAAACCAAAACTGTGAAACGAAAAAAAAGAAATTGTAACTGCACCACAACGAATCCATTCTCATTATATAGTTGGGGAATCAGATGAATCCCCGTAAAGAATCACATCACATTTGATCATAAATGCTGCACTCCAACCTACCCAAAAATAAATAAATGCTGCACTCTAGTTACAGCCTACATGACTTCAGAG
The DNA here is from genome assembly GCA_013103745.1 of Gardenia jasminoides. Taxonomy (NCBI): domain Eukaryota; kingdom Viridiplantae; phylum Streptophyta; class Magnoliopsida; order Gentianales; family Rubiaceae; genus Gardenia; species Gardenia jasminoides. The sequence continues at coordinate 31,819,502 of CM023096.1, forward strand.
ATTGCACCCATGCAAATATATTAGCACATCACAGATTGTTAACAGTTCCCAAATAGATGATGTAGCAAGCAGAAATTTTTAATGATTGATTCAAATTCGTATAAAGATGTATGTATCATCAATCTTTCAGGAAAAAGGTTAAGCATATACTCATTACGTACTCATTTGCCTTCAAAATATGGTACCCCAGAAAATACTATCAGCCCGGCAAATCACATAAAATTGTCCAACAACCCTGAGAGTCCAATTCTTTTGTTATTCATTCCTTTTCTTTTTTTTTTCTTTTTTGGTTGTTTATAAGCATTGTTATGATGCTGCTAACTTGCACTGTAGAGTTTGCCAAGTAAAGCATAAAAGTGGGACTCCTAAGTAAAGCATAGAAGTGGGATTCCTTTGAAAAAAACAATCAATTCTCCCAGTCCAACAATTATAACACCTTCTAATCTCTCAAGTTATCTCCTTTCCACTAAACATTATCACATGTAAATCATCAGCTAAATCACCAATAGTACATTTCAAATTTCTCTTTTATATTTCTCAGGCTAATACGCTATTCGAATAAGCAAAAATAAAACAAGACAATGATACAGAGGGACAAATAAACAGTTGGATTCAATAAAAAGGAAAAAAAGAAAAGGAAGAACATTTTATAGTTAAAAGAAAAAATCACAGTTGTTGTTACCTAAAATAGAAAGTAAACATGAAGGATATAATACCATAACGGAAATGACCAGTTCTTTTCCATTGCCACTACCTCCGGCAGCACCACTGTTGGTTCTTGTCTAAAATAATCATATTAAGTAACAACAATTTCTCTAGTTAAATTCAACAAGGAAATTAGCAAAAATCTATTATCTTAATATTGCATAGATAGTGCAAATAATTTGTACCACCCTTTTCTCACTGTGATCTACTCCAATCTACACTGTTGGAGTGAGATAAAAACCTCACACAACACTGTTCTTTACTCCATGAGAAAATACTTTACTAATGACAGATTTTTCTAATATATCGTATATTAATAGTAGTAGAAAGATGGTAAAGAATCCCTTCATAGGGTATAGAGTTAGAATCTCGCACTATAGAAGAAATCAAAATTCTAATGTTAGAATGTCTATTTATAGGTTTAAAAAAGATAAGAGTTATAAGTTGGCAAATTAAGAATGGTCATTATATGAGTTTCAGTTATAAAATATAATGGTAGGATTTAATTTTACAAGGGTCATGTTATAATACATAATAATGTATATAATCATTATATCCATTATTACCATTTAACATTTGCAACCATTACATAATAATGTATAGAATTTGTAACCGAAAATATTAATAGATAATTATGAAATATTTGTGATTTTTTATTAAAATACCCGAATAACCACGACTGCAGTCACCGGAATTTCCACTACCGGGGCCACTATTCCAACAACTTTCTCTGCTGGAGCCACCATCAGATACAGCAAAAAGGCGAAAGTGGCAGCAGATGCATGATCTGGACGAAAAGGGACACGATGTTGGCATGATTTGCATGACCACGTCAAACAGTTGAAGTGACCTCTGTCTCACAAGTGGCGACACAGCCTACGCACGGCTGCCATGTGGTTTTCAGGTGACACAGGGCTGATGACGTGTTAGGCAAGTCAACAGATGAGCAGACGTGTTTGATTAATATACTACCACGTCATTCGAAATTGATGACGTTTCACCACTTGTAGTCCAAGTCAGATACTCTAAGTTACGTCGACGAAATATTAGTGAATTCACGCAGAGTAGCTGAAACGGAATAATAACAATGCTGAAAAAGAAAAGGGACTAATTAAATAAAATAACAATTATAGGAAGCTCTTGAAGTGCTTTCTTTTTTCATTTTTGTCTTCCTTTTTTCTAGGGATAATTTCACAAACATCCCTTGAGGTTTCTGACAATTTCACTTGGCACCCTCAAACTTTAAAAAATCTCACTTAGTTCCCCTATTTTAGACTTTTTGTTACATTCAAAACCCATTTCAAAATATAATGATAAAAAATTCATTTTCGGAAAGAGAATATAATTTCATTCCAAATTTACCCTTTTTTTGTGATTTTTTAATTACCATAATATACCAAATTTATCTCTTAATTTTTGTAAATAGACGGATGTAGTTCATTGATGAAAATTTAAAACTTGATAGCAAGATTCAAAAACTCTTTAGTAGTTTTATATCATCGGTTTGGATAAGTTATATTAAATTACTTAAAATTATGAATGATATATAATACTTTTAAAAATAACATACAAAAATTTATAACCATGATAATACCTTTTGCATTGACTTAAAAACAATAGAAATAAAATTTATATATAATTTTTAGCATCTTATATCTTTTTAGTTTTCAAGCCTTCCATTTAGACAAAAAAAGAGGATTCGAAAATATGTAAATAACTTATAAAAATTCTTAAATTAACTCAAAACACTTTATAGCAAAGTAAAATATTACTTTTGTAACTTGAAAAATTCAAATATTATTCAAGATAAATTTTCATACTTTTTATTTTTATTTTCTTTTATTAGTAATAGACTCACTTTTGGTAATAAAAAAGTAAGACAACAAAAGGGCAATTTTGGAATGAAATTAAAACTACTCCCTCAAGATAAATTTTTTAATATTATATTTTTCAAATGGGTTGTATATGATATAAAAATCTTAAAATAAGGGAGGCAAGTGAGATTTTTCAAAGTTCAGGAGTGCCAAGTGAAACTGTCAGAAAGCTCAAGGGTGATTTTTGAAATTATCCCTTTTTTCTAATCATTCTTTCCTCGCTGTTTTATAGTTGTGTCACAACTCACAAGTAAAAAAAATACTCTGAAGTTTGATTTCTCGCTAAGAATTATTTTTGTTATACAAAATGCTAAGAATAACAAAAGGGTAAAAGATTTAATGCATACGCACTTGCACTATTGTTCTCACACATTCATTTGATGTATGCGAACAAATTTTACACATACAAATATACTAGAACAGACATAAAAATATAGTAATCAAATACAATTACAAGCAAGATAATAATATAAGGATTAACTTTTTATACACTTATAGTATAGTGATTTTTTTACACTAGCAGTTTTAGATGCATGTCATAGGTGCATGATTTGAATTTCAAATTTAAATTCATATTATGTGGCATAATCTACACCTGCTAGTGTAGATTATCTACACCTTATAGTTTTGTCCAAAATACAAAACCATTCCCACAGGATTAGGATGGGTATTACTCAATTGGACTATATGAATTGGTCTTTTGATAAACCCAAATTCGCCTTACAAATTAGGCTTTTTCTTGGCCTAGTTAAACTTGAAACTTGGCCCCAAATTCTTTATGGAGATTAGGTCGAGCTGAAGAGCATAACTCAATTGACAATCATAATTCATAAAGATAGGCATTCCACTAGTCTAGCTTTTTTACATTAGGTGCCCTTAGGGTTCCCTTGGTCCATAAGATGGCACAAGATTAGATTACTAATTCTATATCATCTCATGTTTGGTTGTGTTTTACACCTGAGAAAATATATAACCGAATTAATCTCCCATATTGGAAATAAAAATTCCAATATAGGAGATATATGAGTTAACCTGAGTAAATATTTACTTTTTATAGGGAAAAAATTAGAAAATCAGAAAATGACACAAATTTTAACATCAAACCCTCTTCTCGTGCTTTGTATATACTATAGAAGTATAGATATGTAGTTACATATTTATATTATTAAATATCTACATTAAGGAAAGTATTTTGTTGGAGTTTATGAGAAGTTAGATAAAATGAGACATAGGCTGTGGCAGTTAAATGCCTTGATTATCATATTTGTCTAGTGCATGCTATGTAAATTAGTATATTTAAAGGATTCATTTCTTACTCATACAATGTATGTTTTTCTAATGAAATATCCTTTTTTCGCACCAAACAAGTAGTCCATGTATTTTGATATAACCAATGTAGTATTATTATCAAATTCCTGATTATATTTTTTTTGTCATCGCGTTTCTATAGAACTATTGACAAAGTGATTTTAACGGAGCTTTTTCGAATCCGTATGTGACTTTTTTCCGTTCTATTACCCATTTACTTTTTTTTTTCTTTCGTACCAAATATCGTATGATTGATTCTCTTAATTGTAAAACTACACTCAAAGAAATAATGTTATCTATCTTACACTGTCATAATGAAATTTACATCGGCAATTGCCACATCGATTTTCACAATTTTTCTTATATATACATAATTTGAAAAAATCTGCATTCCATAAGCACGCAAAAATTATTTCCATAAAATATGTAGAATATTTTAGCTCTAAGAGAGTTCTTAATTAACTACGTTTCATTTTCATAAGTATATATCTTCAACTTCTAACTGATTATTTAAGTTTAGATTCACTTCTATAGTGTTACATAGACCATTCTAACTATCACGAAAATAAAAAATCACGTTCAGTCAGAAGAGTCTTCCAAAGTACAAATCTTTTTTTGTCAGCCTGGAAAAGAACTAGAGAGGTCAAATTGTATAAGTTTCATTTTGTATGGTAAATTACGACTAATCCTCAAACTTTGTGACCATCAAATTTTGATTCTCCATAATTGTTTATTAACAAATTGCACTTAAGTGCTTCTTTAAATTACACACTTGCACCTTCTTCTGTTTCATTCTAATTATTTGGGTCATCTATATTTACTTTCTTTGAGGTTTGTACATATTACAAAAAAAAAAAACTAAATTACAATTCCATGTTAATGACGGTTCTTAAGTTCTATTAATGGATATTGAGAAATGACAAGAAAAAGGCCTGGGATGAAACATTATAAAATAAATTTAAAATCCAATAAAAGAGAATTTTTTTTAGCTCGAAAAAGTAATGATTACCATGTTATAGGTAAGAACATGATTTCTCTTTTCTAGACTTCTAAACTTGTGAATTTTTAATAGTAGATTTAGGATAGAATTCATTCAAAATGGTATTTAGTGTGGAATAAAATAATTTAAAATTACAAAAACAAGAATGGTCAATCAGAAGCTTTAGAATTGGTTTTCTAAACTATGGCCTTGTCAAACTACTAGAAAAAATCACGAAGTTCACCCATATCCTTTAGAATCAAGAACAAAAGTTGCAAGTGTAATCACAAAGAAACTATGAATATTTTAGAGAAAAAATTTAGACAAATTGCTATTTGTTTGTATCGACTTTTGAGAGCAAACAAATATTTGATATATCAATTAGTACCATTTTGGTAATTACAAGTTACTGTTCATCATTAAAGAAATCCTTAACAACTATTTTCGTTAATTAATGACTAACAATTAATTAGTGCCCTACCTACTTAATTGCCTATATTAATTTCTAATAGGGATAATTTTAGAAAACTCTCCTTAAATGCCCTAAACACTATTTTTCCACCTTAAATTGTGTTGTTTCAAGTGAAAATGAGATCAATCTTAATACTTCTTGTTGCCTTTATATGCAAAATGACAAAAATCTGAAAAAATAGCCGTTATAATTCAGTGCACTAGGCATTGATCTAACTTTATAGAAAAAGTCATTTGTTACTTATATTTAGTTCTCTACTATTTGCACTCACATTCCCTCACTTTTATTAATATAGTTTTCATTCCTTTACAATACAACTTTTATATAAGAATAAGGGTATTTGTGGAATAAAAGTTTCATCTATCTCCTCAAAGTACTTTTTTAATATTACTTTTTTGACTTGGACTGATTTTGTTATAAAACCTTAACCTCAGAGGAGGTTTGTGTAATTTTATAAATCTCAGGGTAGGTGAGTGAAATTGTCAGAAACCTCAAGGAAGGTTTCTGAAATTATCCCTAACTTCCTGCCATATTGCACTTTTCTTTATCTTTTCTTTTTCTCTCATATTGCAATACAAATGAGGAAAATCCTATACTAAATGACATACGATTTAAATGATAATAATAAATTAATGGATAACTTATCTCTTGAGAAAAATCCTATATTAAGTGGCATACAATTTAAATAACAGAAACTAGGGGTATTCAAAACAATCAAAAATAGAGATAATCAAAAAAGGGAATTGGTCCAAACAGAAAAGTAAGGTAACCTTCCCTATGGGTCATCTATAAAAAGTCATTTCGTATAGAGTTAGTGGTGGAGTCTGAGCAGCACATCTCTCTTACAGTCACTTCCCAATTAATGGATAGGCCAGTCATGTTATCTTTTGTGCATGCAAAATGCACAAGTCAGGATCGGTTGAGTCTGTGGGGGGCATTGATGTCAGATAGACCGGTTGCAGGGCCATGGGCTGTAATTGGTGATTTCAATGTAATAATTGAGGCAGGAGAGAAGAGAGGTGGGAGACCTTTTCGGGTTTCGGAAGGCGTAGAATTAAGCTTGTTTTTGTCGGCGATAGGGCTTTCAGATGTGGGCTTCTCGGGCACTAGATACACATGGTGTAATAACAGACAGGGAAATGCATGGATCTGGAAGCGTTTAGATAGAATGGTATGTAATCAGGAAGCTATGGAGATGGACGTGCGCTTCCAGGTTCGTCACTTGGCAAGGGATCCGTCAGATCATGCCCCGCTGTTGTTATCGGCTTGCTCTCAATTAGATAATAAGCCGAAACCTTTTTGGTTTTTAAACTTCTGGACGAACAGAAGGGATTATCTGGATGTGGTTCGAAGCAACTAGAGGGCTGACTTTTCTGGAGAAATGTTGTGTGTGTTGGCGGCAAAAATGAGGAATACAAAGCGGGGTTTACAGACATGGTCTCAAGAGGCTTTTGGGGATATTTTCCAAAGGCACTTTCAGGAGTAGAGAGAGCTGAGATGCGATTCGACAATGACCCGTCGAACAACATCATAATGTTACATAAAACAGCTACACGTAATAAGCTGGTCATTGAGGAGAGCTTTTGGCGTCAAAAGGTGAGGATCAAATGGCTGAAGGATGGAGATAAAAACTCCCGGTATTTTCATGCTGTAGTGGCGGAGCGTAGAGGTCGGGGTGCAATTCATAGAATTAAAGCAATGGATGGAGTATGTTTAGAGTCGGAGGATCAGATTGCAGGGGAAGCAGTTCGATTCTTTCAACATCTTTTGGGATGGGGATGATTTACTGGGGCGGAGGAGGTGATCCCAAAGATTTTGTCCTGGGACTTCAGCGGGGAGGAGTTGGAGCGATTTCCCACATTGGAGGAGGTGCGGGGGGTGGTTTTCGCCATGGATGGGGACAGGTGCTCTTGGGCACGGCGGCTTCTGAGGCATTTTACAGTCGTGGGAGGTAATAGGCGGGACTTGTTTGCAGGGGTTTTGAGTTTTTTCTGTGGGGTTGAGCTACCAAGGGCGATTACTTCCACATCGATTGTACTTGTTCGAAGGTCTGCCCAGGATTTTCTCAATTTAGCGCCTATTAGTTTATGCAATTTTATTAATAAAGTAATCTCTCGGATACTGGCAGATCGGCTTGGTAGGGTGCTGCCAGAAATCATCTCTCCTCAACTAAGGGCGTGCAAATGCGAAAATTTCCGATTTACCGACCAATTTCGAAATGAATTCGGAAATTCAAAATCGGTGAAATCGGAATTCGGAAGTTAATTCGGTTTTTCGATTTCAATTTGGGCGAATTTGGTTCGAATTCGATTATGAGCCTTTTAAAATCGGAATTTTCGATTTCGATTTCATAATTCGAAATCGAAATCGGAAGTTCCGATTTCAGTTTCAAATTTGTTTATATAATAATAAATAATATATATATTAATATAAAAATAATACATGTGACTAATACTATATAATAAGATTAAGTCTAATTAAGTTAGTTATATATAATTAATATATATTTAATTATTTAATTATTTAAATTAGGCTATTTAGCATATTAGAAATTTTTAAAAAAAATTAGAAATATAAAAAGGTACCAAATTCGGTGAATTCGATTAATTACCAAATTCCGAATTCAATTCGGAATGAATTTGAAATCGGAATTGATGAAATCGAAATCGAAATCGGTCGGAATTTCCAAAATCCAAATTTCAAAAAATTCTAAATTCATAGTACCGAATTATCGATTTCGAATTCAATGCACACCCCTATCCTCAACAGAGTGGCTTTGTCAGGGAAAGGCAGATAGCAGATAATTATTTGTTGGCCCAGGAATTAATCGCTGGCGGTTGGAAAAGTAAACGGGATAGGAGTGTGGTCGTTAAGTTGGATATGGCCAAGGCGTATGATAGAGTTTCTTGGCCTTTTTTGCTCCAGGTCCTGAGAAGCTTTGGTTTTGGCGAACGATGGATTGACATGATATGGAGGCTGGTGTCAAATGTGTGGTTCTCGATTTTAGTAAATGGTGCTCCGCAGGGTTATTTCAAGTCAATGCGGTTTGCGTTAAGGGGATCCGATTTCACCGGCCTTGTTTGTCATTGGCGCCGAGGTTTTATCCCGAATGCTAAATTCTCTACTCCTCCAGCCAGGTTTTGTTCCATTTAAGGTCCCACCTGGATACCTAGTGATCACTCATCTCACCTACGCGGATGATGTCATCATTTTTGCAAGTGCATTCAAACGGACAATCCACATGGTGATGAAGAAGCTTGAGGAATATTGTTCGGTTTCTGGCCAGCAGATCAACCAAAATAAAAGTTGCTTTTGTCTCTCCCCAAACTGCCAATAGGGATGCGGAGAAATGTGAGCCAGGTGACGGGATTTCAGTGGCGACCTTTTCCGGTAAAATATTTAGGCTTCCCATTATATTATGGGAGATGTCGCCAGAGCTATTTTGCGGAGGTCTATAGCAAGGTGGCTGCAAGAGTTTTATCATGGAAGGAGAGGTTACTGTCGGTTGGGGGTCGGTTGATCCTCTTGAAGAGTGTGCTGTCCTCCATGGCAACATATATGTTGGCAGCACTAATATTCGAGCGTGTTAAAGTCCCTGGAGAGAGTATGTGCTGACTTTTATGAGGCGTCGAGAGTTGACAAGCGCTTTCTTTGGATTGATGGGCAGATGTATGTGCTTCATATGAGGAGGGAGGAGGTATGGAGTGCAGCTCTCTGGGGATGTGTTTAAGGCCTTTTCCATCAAGTTGTGGTGGAATTTTAGGCAACGGTTGTTCTTGTGGGCAAATTTTATGCATAGGAAGTACATCCCCAGCGGCCATGAGTGCCATGCTGAACTAGGTCCGAGATGGTCTTCTACATGGCGTAGGTTGGTAGACATTCAGCCTTTGGCAGATGAGCATATTACTTGGGTGACACTGAATGGAAAGGTGGATTTCTGGCACGACAATTGGGTGGGGGATGGTCCACTATGTAGGCAGGTGGAGATTTTTGGCCAACATACCGTCCGTGACTTTGTGTGTAATGCTGCTTGGAATGTGCAACTGCTGCAACAATGGCTCCCTGGGCATTGTATGCGAAAGATCTTGGACATCCCACCTCTATGCTCGGATTTGGAGGATAAGATGGTATGGGCTCCGGTTGCTAGTGGCATGTTCTCGATTGCTTCAGCTTATCAGGTGGTAAGGCGCCAGCGAAATTCATCGTTGCTTTCGTCCAGCATATGGAGCTTTGCTTTGCCGGCTAAGATATCGGTCTTCATGATGAGGGTCCTTAATTCGAAACTGCCGGTGATGGAGGCCCTTCATCGATTTGGGATTCATGGGCTGTCAAAGTGTGTTTGTTGCTCGAACCCGCAAGCTGAGTCGGTGGACCACATTTTTTGTTCAGGTCAACTCGCGTAGTCCATTTGGAGATATTTTGGAGAGGACTTGGATGATTTGAGGGCTGTCTCTACTGTCCGGCATATGGTGATACGGTGGTGGATGCGGCCATGTGCAAATAGATATCTGGCTCTTCTGTACAAGTTGGTACCGTCGCTGGTATGTTGGCAGCTGTGGAAGTTTCGAAATACAGCGGTGTTTGAGGGGAAGAAGTTGACGGGGCGCCATGTGCAGCAACAGGTGCTCAGTAACATTGCAGACTCTCTTGCATTTAAATTTCCAGAGATCAAGATAGATGCTCAATCCTGGCAGTGTATGTTGGCATCCATCAATGGAGTTTGGCGACCTGCTAGGATTCGGTTGATTCGTTGGTGTCAGCCGGCAGATCATTTTAAACTAAACACGGATGGATGCTCGAAGAGAAATCCGGGCAAGAGTGGCGGGGGAGGAGTTTTAAGAGATGACCAGGGAGGTTTTGTGTTGGCGTTTCGCATTCTTGGTCTCCTCATAGTCTTTAGGCTGAACTTCTGAGCTTTACTTTTGGGGCTAGATTAGCTGTGAGCCGTGGCTACTCGTTATTACATTTGAGTCAGTTCCTTGTTGCTCATTAGATTGGTTACCGGGGAATGTGAGTGTTCTTGGCAGCTAGTCCGGTTTCTGGATGAATTGATGCAGTATAAAGAACATTTCCGCTCTGTGGCTCACTGTTATTGGGAAGGCAACACGGTTGCTGACGTGCTGTCTAAGGTTGGGGCTGAAGATGGGGAGGATCGGGTCTATGATAAGGTGCGAGCTCTTCTAACAATGGTAAGAGGGAATTTGAGGATGGATTGCTTGGGACTACCTCACGTGCGCCGATGTGAGAAATAGGTGGAAGGGTATGACTAGGGTGGGGGATGGCAAATAAAGGTTGCACTACCTTAGATGTTAGTAATCATGACCCTTTACAGGTCGGCTTCCTGGAATCTGTAATTGGCTTGCTGTTGACATCAATAAAGTATTTTATTTAAAAAAAAAATGGATCTGTAAGCACTTTTTTGTCAAATTCGTATTTTTTTAAGCCTTTAATTATATATAATATAGACACATATTATATTTTTAAAAAAATGGTTTGATTACACAAACCTACTTGAAAAATTAGGTTCGGCTATGGTTTTCAATTTTTAAAAACGACGGTTATTCGAACCTATCCACATATGTGTAAAGTTGATTAAAATAACAAGTATCCAGACCCCAATTCATAATTATTTAGTCATTACTAATAATTTAAGTTACGAGACCCATGCAAATATACATTCTATTTTTCACAACTTATAAACTTGTGTACTGAACCTTATATTCAGTTTACTTTTTTTTTATTTCTAACATTTATTGCCATTAATTTCATTTACTTTACCACTACACTTTTTATCTTTTTTCAAAATTTCTTTTCCTTTCTCATAAATTCTATCCACTTCAGTACTTTACTTATTTTGTTTTCAATTTTTAAAACTTACATGTTTGGCTGTGAAGCAATCTATCATTCTTAATAAAAATGAACTAATAGTTTTCAAAAAATAGAGAAAATGAAAATAAAATGTTGGAAATATTTTATGTTTCAGTTATTTATTGTGTTTTGATTTTCCATTCTGTTGGTGGTTTTTTAGAGTTATAGGATTAAACATTGTTATTAATTTGGATAACTAGTGTATTGTTTTCTTTGTTAATCTAATTTTTTTTCCCTCCTACAAGTACAATTAGGTTAGGTTATCCTATATACCTGAACCTATCTTATAAATTTACCGGTTAGTTGTTAATCGAATGAATAAGGTTAAGATATGCAATGCAATTTTACTGAATCACTACTTGTGGTTAGGGTTAGTGAAATTATAAATGGACTGGGTAACCAGTCCATAAACACTCTTAAGAGAAACAAACTAATGGATAACTCGCCTCCCTAAATTTAGGAATTTTCATATATATATATATATATATATATATATATATATCATGATTTATAGTCACTTTTGTATGTGAATTCACCTACATTCATCGACATAGTTAATTACCCAACATGATGTACTCGGGCTGTTTGTACACTTTGGAGTTAGTCCAAAGTTAAATCTAATAAAATTTATGAATGCACTGGCCTATATTACAACTTTTATAACAGCAATCATAATTTATGGATAATAACTTTACTTTTTGATTCCTACTCTATAAAAAATATATATTGATTCCTTCTAAACTAGTAAACTCTTAATGAATAATTGAGCAAAAATTACGCAGAAGATGTCATTAGCCTCTAACTCATTGTTTAAAAAAATTTGGACATGCTGCATTAAGGGAAAAAGTTACCTTTGCTATTCTAATAATAATTTAGGTTAAAAAACATTGGAGGTGAAAATATTTTAAAAAAAATCATAACAGAGGGTATTCTAACAATTACTTTTCACTTAAGCAATCCCTCATCATTTTTTTTTGTTTTATGTTAGCTTTGGTATTTTAATAATTATATTTGTGCACAAAAATGTGGAAAAAAATTCAAATCAATAAGAAATGACTATTCTAATAAGAATTAATCTTATATATACCGATAGTGTATATATTATCACAATTGGATACATGACATATATGCACAAATGATAGGTACTATTAAAAGTTAAGATTTACTAATTAACTTGAAAAGTATAATAATGATTAGGATTAATCTTATATACACTGACAGTGTTCAAACTGTCAGTTTTGAATGAACGACAACTATACAAGATTTAAATTTGAAATCCGATTTTTGTGCAAGTGTCATGGATCCAATGGTGATAGTTTATACATTATCAATATATATAAATTTTGTTCTCAGAATTACATTAGTTTTTATACCCATTGTTTAAAACAAACTAATGGGAAAAGCATACTCTATGCATATGAAAATTAATAAAAAAAATTAAGTTATTTTTAATAAAATCAATAGAAGTTTTTTTTTTTTTTTTGCAAAAAAAGAAGTTATGACTTTTTTGACAAACAAGTAAAAAATAAATAAAAGTTATTCGGTACGGAAGTTATTAGAAGTTACTAAATTAAATAGTTATCCTTGGTAAATATTTATTTTTTATAGGGACAAAATTAAAAAATCAGAAAATGACACAAAATTTTAACATTGAACCCTCTTCACATGCTTTATATATAGTACAGAAGTATAGATATGTAGTTACATATTTATGTTATTAAATTTCTACATTAAGGAAAGTATATTGTTGGAGTTTATGAGAAGATAGATAAAATGAGACATAGGTTGAGGCAGTTATTTGCCTTGATTATCGTATTTGTCTAGTGCATGCTATGTAAATTACTCTATTTAAAGGATTCATTTCTTACTCACACATGTAGGAATTTTTAGAATCCCAATACCAGGTATTTGAATACAATAATAATATAAATGCATAACGTTCTCTGGAGATAGCATGAAAAATTAAAAGATTCATGAGAATTTTGGTCGTCGCGTTATGGTTTGCGTGCGTGGCATAGGTGGCTCCCTATCCCTCTCCAATTTTTGTACGGTGGCCATCAATGAGACAAGTCACCCTAACTATCGGATGCTAGCGTTATCGATGGGTGAGAGGGACCTAACCTTTTATACTGTAGTTGTGACGACCGCACTTCTCCCTAAAACGAACCCCAAGGTATTGGCGGGTCGCCTGCCCAACTCTCGTCAGGACTCACTACAATCCTCAAATAAATTAAAGTTTGAACTTCAATAGATACAATCCTTAAACCAATTACAATGTCAATCTCAAATATTTACATCATATACTCCACTAATTTACATTCCGCTAATTTACATTTCCATCTAATCCAAATACACCAAAAGTCCAACAATCCATGATTACAAATGGTACAAGAAATAATCCAGCCAATCACACTAAGAAAGATCTGTCGCGCCCCATTTTTGAAAAAAGGAAAGAAACTCATCGTTTTGGGTTTTTAGTTGGAAAAAGGTTCCTTAGTTAAAAAATTGATCTTTGATCTTTGAAAAAAATAAAAGAAATGGGTCGTGGGACTAAAAAATACGACGATTTGAACCCAAAACAAAAGTCTAGAAAAGGGTTTTAGAAAAATTTGGAATTAAGCCACTTGGTATAGAGTTTAGGTGTACCAAGTCACCCAAAAATTTTAATTAATGAAAATAAACTAAGAAAACCCTTTTTTAAACGACTCCAGGTCTTTGAAAAACTAGAGAAAAAGGTTCGGGGGTCACGGTTGAAAGAAGGGAAGGCAAAGATTCGATGTTACTCGTCTTTAAGGCACCCTTCTAACCTAACCAAAGTTAGTTGCGTGATTTAGTTAAAAATTTCCTAATTCTAACTTTAAAATTTATCACATTTGAATGTTATCTATATGAATGCAAAACCTAAACCTAATGTTGGGTCGGACGGGGCAAAATGTCTCCTTGAGATTTGATTGGAATTGACCACATTAATTGTGTCATCCAAATTTAATCCCTCGAGGAGGTCACGAAAATGCAAATGATGAGACTTCGAAAAAAGGAAAATTAGGGTTTTGAAAGAGGCATTTTTAATGAATTTCAAAGGAAAATGGAATTTTCTAAAATGAATTTTAAGAGAGAAAATTTTAGGATTTTGTAAAAAATGAATTTTAAGGGAAAGGAGATTTGATTTTAACATGAATTTTCAAGGAAAAGCGATTTTTCAAGAGGAAGAAGGAATTTCAATTTTAAAGAATGAAGTTGATCAAAATTTTATGTATGTATATATCCTAAAAGGGGAGATGCAACATAATGGGTGTGGGGAAACTAAGTTCGTGACTTTAAATCTTCCCTTTTATAGAAGGAAATAAAAGCGTGCTAAGGCTAGGAAGCCAAACTTGCTCTTTTCCCTTGCTCGAAGGGTAATGCTCTAAAATGCACTGATCTATTTTCTAATTTCAAAAATGTAAATGCAAGTTTAAATATCATGTTTTACATACAAGAAATAAACATGCAAAAAATGAAAATAAAATCCCTAAATGTATGAAATGATATATAAAATGTTGTTCTAACGACCTAAAGGTCTAGCATTGGACTAGCCTTTTTCTACGAGTCACGACTAGCGTTGGACTAGTGTGACAACGTTAAGGGGAATGAAACACAACTAGCGTTGGACTAGTGCGGTGGCGTCAATACATTTACATAATAAAACATGTAGACATGATAATAAAGCACGTAAACATATAAAACACATAAATACATAACATATAAGCATAATATCTAGATGCAAAAACCCTAAGAAAACAAATAACCTAAACACATAATCACATAAAGATTATTACATTTAGGGCCCTAATTACAATCTAAGGGGGGAAAGACATAAAATAAAACTAAAATAATTACCTATTCTATTACAACTTGGCCTTCAAGGGCCTCTTAACCACTTGCAAAGCAATTAAATGACTAAAATGAAATTCTAACTAATGAAGCATTTAAAACCCATAAAACATATAGGAACACATAAGAACACATAATAGGGGAAAGAAGTTACCATCCCTTAATGTGATGCCTCAACTGAATCCTTAAATGAGGGGAATGGTTATCTAAGACTCAATGTCAACAAAAAGGGATCAAGGCACCAATTTAAAGGAAAAATCAATCAAAAATTCAAAGAAAATATATCAAAACAAATTATGCAAGCATATTGGACAAGACTGGAAGACATGAACACTAGAGTAAGTTTCTGGAACAAAAGAGCATAAAATAGCAACAAAATTGTAAAAAGGGAGGTTACGCGGAAAGTTATGCGGGATGAGTCCGCGCAACCTAGTCCGCGTTACAGGCAAAAATGGAATTTAAGAGGGGAAACGCGGACAGGAAACGTGGACCAAGCCACGTAACTACCCGCGTGTCTTCCCATCTTCAAAAAAATTCAGGAAGATTGCTTCCAGTTTTGCAACCAAAAACACAAATAAAATCATCAGAGACGGCAGGATCAATTTCAAGGCATAAATATTATCATTCAGATCATATCAAGACAAGCTAGACCCAAAAAGGGTGAATCTTAAGCATCAATATCATCAAATAGAAAGAAAGGGGAAAAAGAAGAACTGTCAGGCTAGAGACGCGGGGGGTTACGCGGACTTGTCCGCGCAACTACTTCGCGTTTCTTCGCATCTTCAAACATTCAAACGGAAACGCGAGAGTTGCGCGGATCAAGCCACGCAAGTACCTCACGTTTCTTCATATCTTCAAAGCGCGAAGAACATTTTTTCAGAAATTTTACAAAAAATACAAAAAAACCAACACAGGAACATCAAACATCTGATTTTAAACGTAAAACAAGTCCATGAGCCTTACCAAGGCTATATAAACATAACATACTCATACAACAACACATTACCATTATCAACTATTATAAAACTCAAAGAACATAGTCAATACCTTGGTTCCACCAAAAGGTCTAATTTTTCAGCAATTTTCGACCAAAGCATAGTAGATATGGTAGAGGAAGGTTACCTGAGTCAGCAGCTTGATGAAAAAATGAAAGGGGGGGACCCAGACTTCAAGAATGATCTTCACCAAGCTTCTAAGGGAAGAAAACCTAATTTTTCCTCTTTTCTCTCCTTTTTCTTTTTCTCTTTGATTCTCAGCCGTTTTTTCTCTGATTCTTTCCTCTCTAGTTTCCTTCACCTCTTTTTTTTAACCAACTCCAGCTTTTCTCCCCTGAAGAAAACCCTATCATGAGTTATTTGTAGTCACTAAAACCTAGCATTAAGGGTCTTGATCTTTTCTAGGTGAGATGGGTTGATTTTGAACATTAGATGAAGTGTTAAGGGATCAATGGTGAGTTGGGAATTGTCTAAATCGATTAATTGATGATAAAGACACAAAATTACAGCTGGTAATTAGGAAGAAAGTGGCTGGAAAATTCGCATGTATATTTTTTCGTCTCTGATCTCGTTACGCGGACAATCTCGCGTAACTGGTCCGCATTTCGGTTTTGAGACTTTTTTTCATAATAAAAACCTACAAAATAAGAAAATATGTTAGAATATTCAAAAATAAATAACTAAATACTAATAGATAAAAACATGAGAATTGAAATAGTCAAAATTTCTTTGTCTGACTTGCCCTCTTTTGCAGTTTGAAGAAACTCTAGACAAAGACGTAGACACCAAATGCTTACCTGGCTCCTCTGGCTTATATCAATTGAAATATCAAGAATAGGAGATAGAAAGGTGCCCGGCGGAGGTTGAGACTCACCAACATGAATTTAAAATATCAAGAAAGGGAGATAGAAGGGTGCCCGGTGGAGGTTGAAACTCACCAACAAGAATTTAAAATATCAAGAAAGAGAGATAGAAGGGTGCCCGGTGGAGGCTGAAACTCACCAATGGGAATTTAAAATATCAAGAAAGGGAGATAGAAGGGTGCAGGTGGAGGCTGTGACTCATATGAATTTAAAATATCAAGAAAGGGAGATAGAAGGGTGCCCGGTGGAGGCTGAGACTCACCAACAGGAATTTAAAATAGTCATTTTGAACCTAGTCTGTTCAGTGGCACAAGCTTGAACGACTGGTAGGTGAAACATAAATATACCTCAAATTTAGATGATAGGTGAAAATAAAACATTCATAATAAAGACCCTTTTTCAAATTCTCTTTAAAGATAACTCTTGGGGAATTGCGAAAGGAGAGGATCACCATCCCTTTTAAAACTTGCCCCAGTGTCAAATGAATCGTTAATCCTGCAGAAATCATGAAATTTTAACCAATTAGTCTATGGAAATTCAATTTTTCCTTTTTCTTCTTCTTCTTTTTTTTAAATCATAAAGTGCAAATTCTAATGGGATCACAACTGTTAGCCATTAAAATGACTAAAACGTATCAGAATCATGCGATAAAATACATTCATGAGATATTTGTGTTCATGAAACATTGCTTGTTCTCAAATGGTAGGAAGTATTCATCAAAACAAACTATGAGATTGAAATAAACCATGCGGTTTTGGAAATCCAAATCCCCATAAATCAGGCAAAACATTATTATGCAATTATTCAATGTGCTTTAAATACTCATAATATCAAGTAAAAGAGAGTCAATTATACCTTAATTTTAACCATTTGAATTTAACTTCTCATTTTTGTCACATTTCACGATCAAATAATTCATATAGTTACTTCAAGCCCTCCTTTTCCATAAATTTTGAACTTCAAAACCAAAAGGGATTTATTCGCATTGAAAAGCGAGTGGCTCGGCGGCAAATTTCTAACATGTTTTTATTGGAAAAATTAGGCGAAAACGGTAGTGGATGGTTGGTTCCTGGTTTTACTTAAATGGATTATAGTTGAAATTAATTAAATCTAACTACTACCAGATACGAGTACCAATTGAAACATAGATCTAAACTTTTGTTTTTCACTGAAATGGTAGAAATTATATTCATTGCGCTTGGATAGCCAAATGTTTTCCGAATATTATTTTAATTACTTCACAATTACAATTTTCAATAAATCGTTTATTTTTTTTGATAACCTTTTTTGTCTCACATATGTCATATCACAAAAAGTATTGCAATAATTATTTTAAATAAGATTTCAAATATTCTCCTATCCCAACACCTATGTTCCTTCACTAGTGAGAGCAAAGTTCTAGGGGGAAAAAAAATATTTTTATCCGATCCTGTTGCAAAACCCCAATGCTTTTTATAGTCAACCTATCTGCTCTTGCACATCATTTTTGCATATTTATTTGCTAATCTCTTTTAATCCTTTCTTTGATCTTCTCTTGCTCCTCTAGCTGGCCATTTTCTTTCACCCCACTGACCTATTATATCCGCAATTATAGTTTTTTTTTTTATCTCAACCTCAATCTCTTTCTGAAATCCTCCAATTTGCCACTATTACTTACAACTCTCTCTCCAATTTCTTTTTCCCATATAATTTGCATCCTTCCCCTCCCAAATCTTGCTACTCTTGTCCACCTTTTTCCTCTTCTTCTCTTATATCCAAGAACTTCAAGTCCTCCAATCCGTATTTAATTCTCTCCATAATTCATCCTTGTTTGATCCCTCCATCCCATGGCAAAATTAAGATTTGTTCTAGTGATTTATTTATATTGGTGGTGGATCCCCTTTTGCTTCTTTTTCTTTTGGTTTCATTTCCTGGGATGGTGATTTGTATTGATTTTCCAATGAAAATAGTGGTGATATTTGAAGTTCGTGACGCAGTGGTTGGTTTCATCCAATTTTGTGAGTAGATGATCGTGGAGGTAATGAACGGCTTATTTTGGCACAACAGTGAACGCTTTCATGATAGTTTTAGCAACACACAATGTAACAGCCCCATCTTTCCCAAGGGCGAACCCAAGGGTATCAGTGGACTGTCTGCCTAACTCTCGCCAGGACTCACTACAGTCCTCAATTAATTACAAATTAAAAACTCCAATACATAACAATTACAATTCTAAAATTCCAAAAGTACAAAGAGGCTAAAATCCACAATTACGTCCCAATAGTAAATACAACCCAAGTTCTCCAGAATATAACTTACAATTCAATCAAAATATCTATCATATAAACTTCAAATAAAATTGTCCATCAATTACACAATACATTTCAATTCTAGATGAAATATAGAAACCCTACAGAAGTAATTAAGACCTCGATCTACGAACCCCACTCCAAGGCCTGTTAAGGAAAACAAATTGGGGTGAGCTAACGCTCAGTGAGGCCAAGAAAAGGCATGCAAGCACATAATCAAGCAATTAGGAAAGCCAGTAAATTCACATACAAAAGCGTGTAAATCACACATTCACTTGTACTATTGCAATTTTCACCAGGAGACTGTATTCCCAAGGAATCACTACTCGAGGGTTCACATTAGACAAAAGTCTTGGAGCTGGGTTCGGAGAACCCTCTTTGAGCCTCTCTATCTACAGTGAATATGCACAAGCACAGTGAGCAGAGATCATATGGGAAAAATTCCCAATAACATGTAAGGATACAGGGCTCTCAGGAGCCAATTTCCACGGTTAAGCAGTTAAGTCCATTCCATTCCAAATGTTGACTCTCCGTCAACTTAGCAAAGGTAAAGTCCATAGAATCTCCACTTGGTACAACCACCGACCAACAGTTCACCCTCTCGGGCCCGAAACCAAACAGGTAAGTAAAAGGTAAAGCTACGCGAGCAATACCGAGCAAGATCTTTGCAATAGATCAAGCTCTAAGAACACTATCTAAGGTTCACCAAGCTTCCCGACCAAGCCCTTGCCGGCTCGGGTCCCAAGGATCCCCAAGAGGTTTGGGCGTCCCCATTTTTAACTTTTAAGTCGATGGATCATTCCAATCGACATTCAGTTCCAATCAATTCAAGTAACAGTCTCAGTCAAGTCAAGTAACAGTCATGTGCATGCAAGTCAAGTAAAGAGGACGAGCGCGATAAAGTACACTCTCGCCTCAACAGTTCATAGTCACATAAACATGTCGAGTAATTCAACAAGTCATGCACTTGACACTCACCGAAGTTATGAGTCTAAGGCAAAAGCACGCAAGATCAATTTGAGTTTTCCGAGATCTTCTCGATCACCTAAGACAAATATGAGTATTTTCATTCAAAACACTAGAATAATATTTGATAGATGTCTTTAAAAAAAAATGTCTCAATGAGACTCAAGTCAAGTTCAATATTTCCTAATTTGAGCTGAAATCTTTGAAAAATCATAACTAGAGTTGTACAAGTCCGAATTTCACGTACTTGGTACCGTTAGAAACCTCTTGAGAAGTTCTAAAACTTTATAGAAGACACCCAGTTAAAATTCTGGGCAGAAATTGTCCAAATTTTCGAGAAAGAAACTGCTACAGTAACAAAACAGTGCAAAACAGGTTGATCGACCAGCCTACTTTGAAAATTCACCAAAAATTACAGAAAATGAATTGGCCTCTCAAATTTATACAGTTTAAATTAATATGTGAAAAGTTTTATACGCCACCGATGGAACTCAATTCTAACACTCGAACAAGAAATTATAGCAGTTCAAACACAGGGGGTTTAAAATTCTGAAATTCTGTTTTCCATTTTTGCAGGGCAGATTTCAAGGCTTCATTTGAGTGACGAATTCTACTTCAAAAATCACCAAATTTGGTACACTAATACTTCCATATATAGAGTAGACTTATACAAAAATTCATCCAAAAATTAAAATGGGAAGTTAGTTTTATTTTTGCCCAAAGTGAGCTCAACTACTTCATTCAAAACTGTGAAGTTTCTATCCTTCACTTCTAGCATTTATTTCATGCCTCAAATCAACTTCATTTGGCCTAATTTTTGAAACCAAGCTAGTATTAGTTTCCCTTGACCCAATGATGATAAAAAATGGTCACAACTTTTATCAAAAATTATCACAAATTAACCCCCAAAAATCGGGCAGCATAGCCCTTGATTTTCCAGATTTCACTTCCAATTTAGCAACCCTAATTGCAACCATTCATGAAGGACTTTTTGTGGGAAAAATTAACTGCTTAATCACCATCATTTAAACATCAACTCCAGCAGTTAATCTAACCAAAAATTCAGCCACGAAATTAAGCCAAAAATCAGAAAATTTTACCCCCAAAATTTTCTCCTTCAAGCCGGTTCTTCCTTGAGGTTTTCTTCCAACTTTTAGCAACCAAAATTAAACATAATGCACTTATATAACACCTTTTAACCATCTAGCAAACAAATACACATATTTAGTGGGAATTCCAAGAGCCCACAAATTCTCCATAATCATCAAATTTAACATAATAAAGCTCAACATCACAAACATCATAACCATCATCCATCAAGGTTCTAAGAACCTATCAACCACCCAAATCCTAACTTTCATGCTTGAAATTTAATGGATGAACAAAGATGAAGATTTTGGGGTTTTACCTCTTCTAAGAAGTTGGCAAATTTCCTCCAAGATTGCTAGCCTCAAACCTCCAAGAGCTCCTCCTCAATGCTCCTCACCACAATCCCAAGCTTAGGCCAAGATTAATTGGAAGTTGTAGGTGGTTTTAGAAGGGAATTTGATGGAGGAAATTTGATGGATTTTCAAGGGAAGAGGGGAAGGGGGTTCGGCCAAAGGGAAGAGAAGAAGAGAGGGATTTTGTGTTAATTTTTGAGTAGATTAAATGAGAAGAGAAAGACAAGACACAAGTCTTGTCTTGTGCCTCTTAAGTCAACCTTGCATTAATGCCAAACTTATCTATTTGGAGGGAAATTAAATGGCTTAATCTTGCTTGAGATTAGGGGCTAAGTTTCGGCTAGGAGGGGGGGAAGAAGAAAAGAAAAATTTTGTGAGAACTAGAAGGAATTAGTTGAAAGGAATAATGATTGGTTGGAATTCTAAATTTAATAAAGTTAATCCAAATCTTAATCAAGGTTTCAAAACCCTAATTATGATCACTCATTTTAATTCACTTCCAGTCACCAAATTACATTTCTAACCTACGAGTGATCATGCTTACGATTCTGAACCACATCACTCACTGTCCGAATTTCTATCTCGAAAAACGTATTTTCCTCATTTTCTGTATGATTGATATAGAAGGGCAAATTTTAAAATAAGATGAAGGGAATATTGAAAATCTACTTGAAATATTAATATAGGGCTTAAAATAAGTTTTTTTAAAACGAAATAAATTAATCAAATAAATAAATAAATAAATTGAATTTTCATTTAAATTTTCTAAAAAGTTGTTTAAATGAATTTTTTTTTAAAATAATTGAACGAATTAATAACAATAATATCATTATTTAAAATAATAATTATTAACAATATTTTAAAATAAAATTTTGAGGCCCTTACACACAATTTTAGGCTTATTATCGAAATTTGATTCAACTAGAATATGGTTGATTCGTGCAATCATGGTAATTCGCTATTAATTAACAGAATTAGGTGCCAGGATTTATAACTCAAGAGGCATGACACAGACTGAAAATAACTTGCGGGATGTTTTGCAATTAGCGAATTAAAACATCTGTTTGGATAGTTACTTTTCTGGTTATATTTAGAAAATTGTATGCATTCAAGATCTATGAAAACGAAAAAAGCAAAAAAATAAAATAAAAATAAGAAGAGGATCCATTGATGCGAAAGAATGCATCCACGGCCCTACTCCTCGTGTCCCATTTTTTTCTCTGAAGTATCCCTGGAAAATTACACACAAATCATCATAATCAAAATATCTCTGTGTATGTGGAACAATGCTTGGAGTGCCAGTTGGGAACATTATTTTGATGTAATATTTACCAAAATCCACTATTGACATCGAGAAAATTCTGTATTAGTGGGCTCCAAGTCCAAGTTCCAAAATAATCATATGAAGTGGGGACATATTTCTCTTCCCTGCATGTTGTGAATCACAAACTCTGAATACCCAACCTAGCTCGTATGTAGGGGTATGCATGTAATTTTACCAGCTAAAACTAAAATTAGCTAGAGCTGTAAATAGAATGAATTTTTCGTGATTTCGACTAATTTAAACTATTAGGAAATTGGCTTAATTTCTTTTAGGCAGGTTTCTTGTTTTGCGTGTGAAATAACTAGTTTCCTAGTTGGTTTTAGTTACTTGGAGTAGTAATTAAGGAATTTCCTATTTGTACGGATTTAGGAATTAGAAATTATTTCCTATTCTGTATGGAATTTGAACTAGCAGTTATTTCCTACTGACCAAGTAATATGGTCTATAAATAGGTGGGGTTTGGCATACTACAAGGTGATACAAGAGGAGACACAAGGGACACACAAGGGGCGACACGTAGCCTTATACATGGGGTGAGTGAGGATTCTTGAGAGGTGAGAGAAATTACATAAGAGATTGGGTTTGGGTAGCAATTGTATTCTTGTACGGGGTTTTCTCTCATAATAAAGAACGTGTTTTCTCTCAGTGGATGCAGACTCAATGGTAGAGTCGAACCACGATAAATCTTGTGTCGTTTGTATTTCATGCTTGTGGCTTGTTTATCATTAAATTGTGGTGTACTCGATTTCTCAATAGTCGTGTGCTCCGCGTCCGGATCCCAATATAAACTTGTTTGAACTCGATTAAAGTTCGTTCGAGAAGTTAAACGATTCGAGTTCTAACATAAAATCTGACTCGATAAGTTATTGAACGAGTTCAAATTTGATCGCAAATGCGCTCTAGTGATCGTTAAAGAGGGCAAAACAGTCTTTTTAAGGAGTAGGATTAATCTTAGTTATCAGTGATATTTCCTTCCTCATTCTCGCCGAAACTTCATCTTTCTTTCTTGCCATCACCACTGATTGTTTTCTCCCTTTTACGCCTCTCTCCCTCTCTCTCTTTTAAGTTTTCTTTCTCACCGATTGATGATCATCACCACCAGCTTCTCACTGATCGGCGATCATCATCGCCTTCTTAGCAGTGCCTTCTCACTGTATTATTCTCTTTTGATTGGTCCACTCACAACCTCAACCTTCTACCAGCAAGTTGCAAGTCCACTGCCACTGCCATAGCCCATAGAATGGATTAGATATTTAGCTTGATGAGCTTTGCTATCTGAGTTGATATCCTTTATCTATCAACATCTACAACTCGTATTTTACAGTGAATGTTAGTAGAACGATACCCTTAACCCACTTGTAGATTTAGTTCTTTTATTCCTTATTTGACTTTCCAATTTCACTGGAGAGGCTTGTCGGTTTAATTGATTAGTTCATGTTGTTTTGGACTTGAAAGATTAGACAAGCTGGGCTCGTTAATCCTAAATAAGTCGAGATCGAGTTCCAGTTCGAGTTGAAAATTCTGTTAACGAGCCCAACACAAACAGCTTTTTAAACTCGTAATTCTTGAGAACGAGTTCGAGCCAAACTTGAGTAATAAACGATTAGAACTCAAACAAAAAAAAAGGTTGTCTCAATTTGGCTCGTTTACAACTCTAAAATGAGTAGAAGAATACGTAACCATCTCTCATCGAATTTTCATAGTTGAGATGATGCGCTTTTAACTTATTAAACTCTTTAATTATGAACAATATATATATATATATATATATATATATATATATATTGTTAACAATATGTACTTTTTAAAAACTTATTCGCAACGACTATGCAAGTGTTGATAGTTATATGATTTTATTTAAACAGATAATGAATTAAATAGGAATAGTTCATTAGATGTTTAGTTATTTTTTAATTTTTAAAATATGAAAATGTGATTTTTTAAACCTTTTTTTAACTTGGGCACACTATTGAGTACCCACGAACACCATCCCATTCGCACTTGTGTAGCAGCATGCAATGTCTGTGGTGGTTGATTCCCCCCCTCCGTCGCATACCCAACTATTCCTTGTTAGCTAAATTTGCCACAGTATGCAAGCTGACAGTATAATCTGATCGCTGTCCGACGCTGATTGAAACCAGTTGCTTAGCCAATTAGTGAATGAACACTGCTGTCCTGTATCAAAGTTAAACCCCAGAGAGAATTCTTGCCGAATTCTTTTCGACTCTTAGAAATTGAGGAAGAGATGCTCCACTGCCTCCTCCTGCTATGAACATTCTTTTTTTTGGTAGAAATGAGAGAATAGCACTAAACTTAAATAATAGTGGGTTTGAGTACAGTCATCCTAGGGAGATGAACTCCCCTTAAATCATTAGAATACAAATGACTAATTGTTTGAGGGATGTGATTGCATAATACAAAATCTTGACATAGGAGCGCACCCTCTTTGGCCAAAATGTCCGCACATCTATTTCCTTCACGACAGACGTGTTGCTTTTTGACTTGTTGAAATTCTCGTATTAGTTCCCGGCAATCGTTGATAATAGGTGATAAAATGTGAGAATCGGGACAACCATTCTCAATTAACCTAAGAATAATCTTTGAATCAGCCTCTATTATGAGGTGCGTGATGTTATTTTGAGTGGCCAAACTCAATCCATCTCCGATTGCCCATATTTATGCAGTTGAATTAGCTGAATTCCTATGTTTCTGCGGAACCCGACCACCCATCGTCGAGGTGATTCCTCAAGGGTCCACCGGCACCTGCTTCTCTTAGATTGTCCAACGAGGCTCCATCTGCATCTGGTTTAGTGAATAGGGCAGGAGGAAGAGACCAACAAACAAGAATTCCCATCTTCAAGGATCTAGGAAGCTTGGGGGTCCAATATAAAATAACTCAGATGCGGTGGAAAAATAGAAATTTAAGAGATCTTTAGGTCTCTTTGGAGGTTCAAAGAGAAACTAATTTCCATCATACCATAAACGCCAAAAAGCAAATGGAAATAAAGTCTCCCACGAAATAGGATACACACCTGCTATTGAGTTAATGGAGCAGCCTGTTCTTAACCAATCAGAAAAATGGAGGTTAGTCATGTCGGCACTTTGAAGATTAAGTCTAAAAGTGCTCCAAAATTGAGAGGCTTTAGGACGGAGACGAATAACATGCTCAGAGGTTTCAATATTACCACAGAAAGGAGTTAATGGAACATCTGATACACACCTGCTATTGAGTTAATGGAGCATTCGATTTAACTGTATAGCAGCCTGTACGGTCCAATTCCCAATTGAGGCAATCTTCCCTCTCTGAAACTGACAAGCGAATGGTTAGTGTTTTACCAGCGACTTCTTCAGGGAAATGTGCTCTGAGTCACGGTTCCTTTCCAACTCCTATTTCTATCTATTAAGTCCACCACTTTCATGTCTACGTGCTGGATAATTGTAGCATTGCCAGCCGGTGGGTTTGGCATAGTAGGAATCCAACTATCATCTAAATGGATTGACTTCCCACTCGTCACTTGTTGCTTGAGTCCTCATTTCAGCGAATCTAGCCCCCGTAATATGCTCTTGCAGTCTCACGAGTTGTGTCCCTTACTAGGAAGTTCAAGGATCTAAAGTAACAGACATGTAAAAATTTACTTACTTCACAATTCCGGTTGGATATATTTGATTTTACTTTGTTTTGGAACCCCCGGGGCCCCCGGGGGGGCAGTGGTCGAAGTTGAGGGGTAGCACTCAATTTTTTGCAGTAATTTGGATTAATGCGTGGGGGCCGAAAAAGAAACCATGTTATACGTCAGGGGCTAAAAGCGTAAAGACATGCAAATTTTAGGAGCCAAGAAATAGGGACAGAACAATCCCTGAACGCAGCCCATCCAAATCGCCCTTAAAGCAATCCGAAAGAGTTAGGGTTTCTTTTCCTCTTCAGATGGCTCCGGCAAAGTTACTTCCCCCCGACGAAAAACATGGAGTTTATCCACCAGCGGCGGCGAAGGATCGAGGAATCGACGGAGAAGATGGAATGGACATAGTCGCCGACGAAGGAAACTCATCCTCTTCCACCGCCGAAAGCCACTCTTTCTCCGAGTTTAGGGATGGACGTCAGTTTGACGACTCCGACTCCTATTACGAGTCCGGAGAGGAGCACCAGCACGTGTACGGCACCGAGTCCGACGAGGCCAAGTCTGACGGGTCGGAATCCGAGCAGGACGGTTCAGAGTCCGAGCCCGAGTCCGGCAGCTCCGAGCGTCTCTCTGTCTTCCTCTTCCCGGATGACTGCTCAACAAATGAGGAAGAATTGGAGAAATTTTATGATTGGGTATACAATTTCGTACCTTTTTTCTATTCTTTGGTTATCTATTCGATACAATCTGTTGAATCCAGAGCTTATAGATGCCTATATACATACACGCAATTGCACATTTACAATTACGCAGGTGTTTAATTTGGAGAATACGAGCGGCGTTTTTTTTAACGATCTTCAACTCTTGGATATTGATCCCTATACCTACAGATACATTAAGTATAGGGCGAAGACTGCTATTAATGACTATAACAAGAAAAATGTATGTATGCTTTTCTCCTTCTGTCTGTTTATTCGTTTTGGTTCTGTTAATCTTCTTCCTTCCTTCCTTTTTTTTTTTAACTATGATTTTGAAAATTTTTTATTGAATTGGCAGCAAACAGATTTTAGAGTGGGCAAGATCATGAATTCCATTAGTCGTCCAGCTGGGGGCGCCAAGCGCTATATGACCTTTAAGGCCAAGGATTTTAATACTTGTGATGTGCGGGAATTCCAAGCGATTGTGTTTGATCCCGCTGATGGGAGTGATACAAGGGTCAAATTTTGCCGGCTTAAAATTCCTGAGGTACTATTATAGCTTGATATCGACCATTCGGCTTCTGTGATGTTGATATGGTGTTTGTCCATTTCGTTACTTTCCTGCATTTTTTGTTACTAATGCCTCTGCATTGCCTGCTGGATGGCAAATAATAAGTAGCTGGTCTAGGTGTTAATTATGTTTCTCATAGTAAAACTAATAATAATAATAATAATAATAATAATGGTTTTGGTTTTCTCCTGTTGTATGGGCAAAAAAATGAGTTGTACTGTAGTGGAGATTGTGACATAAATCTGCAACTTGCCCTGAATTTTGGAGTTGTCAGTGTTGCCAATACTTTTGGCATTTGGTTGCAGCGTGTAAATTTGGAGTTAAAAGCATGTACTGGGTGGAGTGTGATGACATGAATTTTTCTTTTTTTTGGGTGTTTTTTTTTTCAGGATGACCATTTCATTAACACATATAGAATCGTTTAGTTATTGAATTCAGATCTGGTTTCATCACTGAAGATGCTTGGTTGGCCTATAAACAGTGGATTTGTCTCGTTTGGACTGATGAAAGTATTATGTATAGCTTAGATTAAAATGTAGTGTCACAATTAGATAAAATAACATAAGCTTGGAAGATTCACTTACTTTTAGGGCTGCAAGGATCCTGTAGCCAATGCGAGGCTAAATTTTGGGATACGCTTATGCTTGGCTCACCAAATGGGGCTTGAATTTTAAAGGAGCTGAGCCGAGCTCTTCTCATGATCACAAACGGCGGTATACATGTCTCTCTACCGTAATTGGGTTCCTAGTTACACGACTTCACTAATTTCTCTCTTTCCAGGTTTCACCTTAACCTAATCTCCTGTTCCTCTCTCTCTTGTGTCTCCATTCTCAATACTCTTATATCTGCTACTCCATCGCTCACCAACACTTCGTTGCCACCCACCAATACCACCTAGACTTCCACCTGTTAGTTGCCACCAATACCTATTAGTAACACTGTGTTCCTAATTTCTTCCTTCAACCTGCCTGGAGCTGCCAACACCACCACCCATCGCTGCCCGGACACATTTTTTGTAGTATTCTTTTTGTCTGCATAGTGTGAATTTCACTTTTTTATTTTTTTGCCCTTTTTTGTTTTCTGCTGTTTTTTTCTAGCTGCACTTGGGTTTCCCTTGTTGAAGAAGTTTTTTTTTTTTTTGGGGTTGGATGAATAAGATTTGCAATTGTTACGAGCCTTTGTCGTTTATAGAAATATTTCTTGGCTGTGAAGTTTAAAACCTGGCCTCTGCAATGGGGAAGTTGAGACTGCCAAACTAAATTGTCAGGGCTATAACTAGTCGAATACTTGGTGTAACTTGGGCACATTGCATAAGGATAGCAGCTAGGACTGTCTGAATTGGTCTTGAGGGTTTGAGGTGTAAACCAATTAGATTGACAATTTTTGATCAGCCTGATCGCAACGTGGTAAGTGAATCAAATTCTGATTCTGGTTCTGGTCCTCATTCTGATGTGATGTGAATTAACAAATGGTCGGCGCGTGACGATTAATGTACTGATTGTTTGGTTGTGCAGAACATTCTCTGATGGTGTGGTTATTCAACTAGAAAGCCCTTGAAAATAGTTGTTCCACTTGATTCTTACAGATATCAAGTGTCGGTGGCCAATTAGGCTCATTCAGCTTGATGATCATTCTTTGGCTTTTTCCTACATGAAATGTTTGTTGATTAGTATGATTTAACGATTGTTATTTCGTGTGACGGTAAACACGCAGCGGTTGTTTATGTTCGTTTTTGTGGGTATCTTTCAACCTTTACCAGTGCTTTATTTTCTCCAATTTTTTGGTGTAGGAACCATGTGAGGGTGGTGGCAAATGCATTTGAAGGAAGTTGAATTTCGTGATTGACTTGGGAATTGAGTGGATGCCGCTTGGGAATATTGTCTAGCTTGTTTTAAATCAATAGATGCTGAAATTACTTTGTTGCTGACTGGTAATTTGGGTTTTGTTGGTGTGGCCGTTGACTGATAACACTTGTGTTGCTGATTTGGTCTGTTGTTTATGTCTACGTGTGAGTTTATTGGGATGGCTGTTTACCATGTGGTTGCTGAGTTTTACGTGTACTAAATGAGATGGTTTATTGTGTAATTATAGGAGGTATGGAAGTTCACTATTTGGATAGGAGCTCTACACTCTCTACTAGGTGTGAAACCTTTTCAAAGTAGAGAATTGACTGCAGTGCTGATGGCAGAGGTGGTTCCAACGGCAACCTCTTATAATCCCTAATCAGCCTCGTACTTGTTCGACGTTGGTGGGGCGCTAGGGATTGGCTGGACAGAGTCCTGGGGGGAGTCGATGCTGTGAAGCTTATAAAATTGAGCCCTGTGTTGGTCCGAAAGTTTTGTTTGACTAGTGCAGATGATTGGAATCTTTGGAAAAGTTATCCAGCGTGGCCCGGAGGGTAATTTTGAACTTTAATGTGACCTTCAGATTCCGCACCCGGACAAAATTGGTTGTAACCTCAGAATCTAGTACGTTGTGAAAAGATAAGAGTGGAGTGAAAAAATTCCAAGCAGTTGTGACCCAGATGAGTTTGCTACTGAACTACCAAGGCACGTTTAGATGTGTTTTTAAGTTTGCTTGATGATTATGATTGCATGGTGACAGTAACTTTTAGATATGCAGGTCTTTTACTCCACTGCCCCTACACTTCCGGCTGCGGTTAGTGTCCACGGAATTTCGTGAACCGGAGGAGGTTTTTCTACTTTTTTTTTTTGTTTTTGTTTGGTGGTGTGTAGTGCTATATCAAGATCATCTTAGTATTTGTAATATGACCATAACAATACAAATCTATGATACTACATAATTATAATACTTATCTTTTTATATGTGACCAGAATTATATAATAACTATACACATACTTATATAGTATTATCATGTACTTCTAATAATAATAATATAATTATTTAAAATATACTATTTTAGTTTTGTATGTGACTATAATAGTACAAATATATAATATTGCATAACCATAATAATTATCCTTTTATACATAACTAGAATTAAATAATAAGTACAACATATTAATATATTAGTTTTCACTATTGAAAACAATCAAGTCTTTTAGAAATTAAGCACTTGACCTCTGTATAATAAATAAGACTAAATGTAACTATGTAAGTGTAACTGTGTAATGCATTATGCATTACATAATTTGTAAATTATAAGTGATTAAATGACATATGACTAAATTACTAGTCATTGATTCATTGTAAATCATAAATATGTAAATTGTGGGACTATAAGTTATAACTTATAACCAATAGCACTTATCACTAATTATCGTAAATTATATATATATGAGTAAGTTGTTTTTTGATTTGAATTAATCAATAGTCAATTTTTATTTGTGTCTTAAATCATTGATCAAGAATTCAAGATATAACTAAGTATCTACGATCAAATGACATTGAATTAATTTTCCAAATATGTAAATATATTTTTCAATTTTCAAGAAATGAGATGGGCATATTAAATTTTTGTGCTCATTTTGTAACCTTCTAAAGTCTAGACAGCACGGTAAGACTTATAGCCATTATAAATTGTCATTACTCATTATCTTATATGGAAGTTCTTATCTTATGAGAAATAAAAAGACAAATCAATCTTTTTCTTCTTTGAATTATTGTAGAGTCCTAATTTACAAATCTAAAATAATATTAGTGTAATGACTTGAGTCCTAAATGGCCAAATTCCCAATTCCCAAATCAAATTTCACTAAGCCAAAAAACCATACTCCAATTCTGTTATAACCGAATTCATAACTAAATCTGAATTGAATTTGGTTAAGGTGAATTTGGAATTGGAATTGGAATTGTTTTAGACTTTTACAAGTCAAATCCAAAAAAATTGAATTCAAATAACCGATTTATCGAATATGCATCGAATGCACATCCCCACTTGTGACACCGATGATCGTTGCAACCAATCATGAAGAAGTGAGTGGCCAGACAAAAAATCGACAGAAATCTACAAAAGGGAAAAATCCACTTTTTCGCCCAACCTTTCCGTTAAGGACACATTTCGTCCCCAAACTATTTGATGGTACGCATTTAGTACCCAAATTAAAAATTTCTGGACACATTGAGTCCAAAAAATGGCGAATCATTAAATTTGGATGGAATCGCTCACGTGCCAACCACGTGGCCGTTAACTTAATACAATTTGTCTGTGAAACCTAACAAAAAGGAATCCAAAATTTTACTCTCTATCCCTTATTCCTTTCTTTTCCAGAATCCCCTTTTTTACTGCTCATTCAAATACACAATTGGGAAAGTAGAGGTTAATGATTTGTGAGTAAAGCCTTCATGGAGAAAATCATTTGAATCGTGTGTGTATTTTTCTTTATCAAAGTTGTATTATTTTGAAAAGATGTATTATTTTTATTTGGATTGTCGGAGCTTTTATGGTTGAATAATATGCATGTGGTCCCTATTTCTGATTATGATATTTAGATGGGTCCATGATGTTTGTATTATTCTTAATCTGCATTGTTTTGAATATTCATTGATTGCTTCTTTTTATATATATATATATATATATATATATATATATATATATCAGCACAAGGTAGCACACGTATAACACTACGGTGTCACCATGGGGGGTTCGATTTCATACACTCCTCATCCACGTTATTAGGATGGAGATGTTTGTGTCATTGACTTTGTTGAAAGCATAGATTTAAGTATTTTTGAAATAGATAGACTCACTGAAAATGCTGGTGTGCTCGGACGCAAAGTATATTATGCTTGGGAAAATAGCAAGTTTATAAGAATAGACATGAGTAGAGAATTACATGGATTTATAGAGAGGAATCCTGGTTTAATTAGGGAAATTAATTTGTACCTTGAGATCTCATTCCATGAAATCTTAGTTCAACAACTAGGCTATGATCCGCTTGAATTTGGTGACAATGAAGCAACTGATGGTGTTGGGAACTTTAATACACCTAATGATGACCATAGAGGGGAAGGAAATGATGACAATGGAGGTGATGGGAACAATAACAATGAATCTGATTCAGGGAGTGAATCCTTCTTCTCAGCAGTGGACTCTGATTATAATATGATTGATGATGATGATAATGAGTTCCATGATAATGTAGATAAAACTGCTGAATAGTTAGGTGTAGAACACCATAAGAATTTGATGAAAAACAAAACAACCAAAGTTCAAAAACATGACAATTTGGTAATGCTAGGTTGAGGATAAAGATGTTGCTCCTGATTCTGAAAGTGATTTTAACACATTGCATGAATTTGATGATGAAAAACCCAACAAGGAATGTATTGTATTAAACCCCAAAGACATGGACAATCCACAGTTGGAATTGAAAACGCTTTTCAGTAGTATAAAAGAGTGCAAAATGGTTGTGACAAATTATAGTGTGAGACAATGCAGGCCATGTAAATTTCTGAAGCAGGTCAAACTAAGATTGAGGGGTAAGTGTAGAACTGAAGGCTGTCATTGGCGAATATATGCTAGAAAAATTAAGTGATGAAGGTAGTGTGCAAGTCAAGACATTTGAGGACACTCACACATGTGGTTTTACGTATGATAATCCATTAGTACATTTTGGCTGGGATAGCAGAAACTATGCTGAGGAGTTTAGGACAAATACAATGATAGATATAGAGCCTTTAGGAAGACTATGATGAAGGAAAATAAGTGCTCTTTCTCCAGAAAAACAAACATATAGGGCCTGAAGAAAGGCTTGCTGATTACACATGGGAGTGAAACTTACCAATATAACAAGTTAGGAGCATGCATGCATGAAATTCAGAAATCTAACCCTGGTACCTCATTATATTGAAAATTGTGGATGGATCTACAAGCACATCAACACAGCAGCAGAGGATCCAAAGGCTGTACATGTGTTTTAATGGAGTGAAATAAGGCTTTCAGCTGGGTGTAAGCCTTTGATTGGAGTTGATGGGACATGTTTGAAAGCGTCAGTTGCGGGAGTTCTACTGATAGCTGTTGGATTAGATGCTAATAACAGCATTTATCCAATTGCATGTACTGTAGCAG
This sequence comes from Gardenia jasminoides, assembly GCA_013103745.1. Taxonomy (NCBI): domain Eukaryota; kingdom Viridiplantae; phylum Streptophyta; class Magnoliopsida; order Gentianales; family Rubiaceae; genus Gardenia; species Gardenia jasminoides. The sequence continues at coordinate 31,853,379 of CM023096.1, forward strand.
AGGGAGAAATCAAGGAATCTTGGGCATGGTTCTTCAAGTTGCTTAAGAAAGACTTGAAAATTGAAAGGGACTATAAGATGACAATCATGAGTAACAAGCAAAAGGGACTAATTCAGGCCTGTGACTGTTTTTCCAAATGCAGCTCATAGGTTTTGTGTCAAACACATGCCTGGCAACTTTTCAAATGCTGGATTCAAAGGGGAAGCTCCTAGGAAAGTCTTACGGGCTGCTGCAAAGGCCACCACACCAGCTGAATTTGCTAACAAAATGGAAGAAATGACAACAATTGACTTAGATGTAGCCAAGTGGTTTGATGATAAACCACCAGCTCAATGGAGTAGAGCATACTTTAGCACTTATCCAAAGTGTGATATCCTATTGAACAATGTGTGTGAGTGCTTTAATAGCAATATAGTGGATGTTAGGGAGAAACCAATCATTGAAATGATGAATTATTGAGGTTGTATATGAAGCAAAGAATGCAGCAAAATAGGAAGTTGGCTAGATTAAAGTGGAAAGACCAAATGTACTATCCTAGGATCCTCAATAGAGTACAAAAAGAATGGAAAAGACCACCCAATGCTTTCCTTTCAAGTCAAATGATGACTTATATGAGGTTTCCTGCCCATATGGTGATCATTATACTGTGAACATCAAAGAACACACTTGTTCATGTAAGAGATGGGAGCTGATAGGAATTCTTTCTCCCCATGCTACTTCTGCTCTTTGGATTGCAAAGGAAGATCCAATGAAGTATATATCTAGCTGATACACAGTGGAGAAATACCTGAAATGCTATGAAGGATGTGTGTGTCCAATGAATGAGGAAAGAAATTGGGAGAACATTGATTTTATAGGTCCAAAAACATCTCTATACAGTAAAGCAGCCGAAGACCAAAAAAGCAAAGAAGAAGAAGTTCAGATGAGGTAGATCAAGCAAAGAAAAAGCAAAAGAAAAAAATAAATAGAGTTGGGCAGGCTATAAGGTGCAAATACTGCCTCCAAAGAGGCCACAATGTGAGGTCCTATAAGCTTAGAAAGGATGAGCAAAATGCAGTAGCTACTAAAGCAGCTCCTATAGCCTCCCAGGTTCCTGAGAATACTTCTGCACATGTTGAAGACAACTCCAGAGACTGTAATGAAGTTGAAGATTTGGTTACATGTGACAAGAACTCAGTTGATAAGGCAGCCACTATACCAGTGAGTATTGCATTTTTCTGTTATTTTGTTACTTCAAACTTTGTTCAACTTACTACAAGTTGCTTTTATTGCTTTTGCAGAAAAGAAAGAAGCAAAGAAAAGAGGATGCAGCTAGAAAAGAAGAGGTGGTTGATGTTAGTGTCACTGCAGCTGCTTTAGCTTCACCAAATTTATGTGAAATTTTTGGTCTATAAAGGTTTCATGTGAAGTATAGCCAACAATTACAGCCAAGGAAAAAAAAGGATAATGTGCCTCTCAAGATCAGAATTGGACACTTACATTGCTGCTACCAAAAAATGTGTTGCTGGTTCTTCTAAAGTGAAGGGAAAAAAGAAACAATAGTGAATGTAAATGTGGTTGGTTGATGGATTAGAGTTGTCTTTTTTTGGTGCTTTGAGCACATGTTGTCAATTTAGAAAATGAAAGAACTCAAGAGATTGGTTGTTGATCTTGTTGTAGATATTGTATTTCAAAAGACTTTGTCCCACATTGGAAAACCAAGGAGATCTTTAAACACTTTATATTGTCTAACTCTCCATTGGGCTTGTAATGAGTTGAGAGTTAGCATGGGCTCGCGCGTATGAGGGGAAGTTGAATTGGGCTAATTCAGTTCAAACGGTCAAATTTCCCCCCCCTGCGCGTGGGTTAAATGCAGCCCACCTTGGTTTTGCTTTTGTCAATCATAATAAAAGTTTTGACTGAAACGTTTCCATAAAAGCTTTGACTGAAAACGGTAGAAAATGATATCTGTAGATTCACGTTTCCTAAAACGTGCAATGGCTTTATGGTATTAAATCTGACAAATTAATTTTCTAACATTTTCTTCCTAAAATCATGCCATGATTTTATTGCATTGAATTTTTACCTTTTATGTCACAGAAACGTTACCTGCGGCAATTAATGGTCCAACGGATCTTTTGTTAAAATTTTCCTATAAATACCTGTCTTCCTTCTCAGTAGCAGGCACACCTTCCATCTGATCTCTCTTTCTCTCCTACTTTCTCTCTTAACTTTCCTTGTTCTCTCGTTTCTCTGCTGGATATACTGAAGGACTTGCTGGTAGTTCCTTCTTGATAACAAGAAGAAGGCTTGTTTAATCCGAGGGAAACATTTTCAATATCCGGAAATAGTTTCTTAGGACAAGCGTGTCCTACTTTCCTTTTATTCTTGTTAACATTGCTCGGCCCTATTTTTACAACAATCTAAGAAACTATGGCCACCGACAATGTTAACACCTCTCAACAATCAACTTCATCAGTTGCAGTTGCCCTGCTGTTCGCTAAGCCATTTCCAGACGTATCCAAAATTGAAATTTTCGCTAATGAAAATTTCAAAAGATGGCAAGAAGGTGTGCACTCTTTCCTCGATATTCATGGAGTAGCCTACGCACTTACCGAATCCCAACCTTCTGCAACAGAGGATGCCAAGACCCTAGAAGTATGGCAATATGCCAATAAGATATGTCGACACACTATTTTGCAAACCCTCTCTAATGAATTGTTTGATGTCTATTGTAGCTGCAAAGAAGCTAAGGTTATTTGGGAAGCCTTGGTAACAAAATTCACTGCCGAAGATGCAACCAAGCAAAAATTCGTCGTTGGTAAATACAACCAATGGCAAATGACTGACGACAAGGAGATAAAAAATCAAATCATGGAATATCAAATGCTGTTAGAAGAGTTGAAAAATGAAGACATCAATCTACAGAAATTTCTTTGCGGGCATCCGATTGAAAACTACCGAGTCATGGGCTAATTACAAAACCAACTTGAAGCACAAGGAGAAAAGTTACACTATGGATGAGCTCGTGAAGCACATTCTGATTGAGGATTCAAGCAAAACGGAGTTAAGAGCTGCCAAAGCAAAGGAGATAGCCTTCAAGCGAATCTGGTACAAAGCAACAATAAAAGATGCATAATAAGTCCCAAAACAACAAGTCTAGAAATCACAACTACAAACCAAGGAATACCAACTTTAAAAAGAAAGGCAATTGCTACAGTTGCGGAAAACTAGGGCACCATGCTGCTCAGTGCAGATATAATAAAGATGACAAAGCAGCTGGTAATCCTCCTAAGGCTAATTTAGTCGAAGGAGATGAAATAATTGCTGCAGTCATCTCACAAGCAAACATTGCAGCCAATGTAAAAGAGTGGGTGGTAGACTCTGGAGCTACTCGGCACATATGTGCAAATCGAGAAGCTTTTTCCTCCTATACTCCAATAGGGGAGGATGAAGAGGTGATTTACCTTGGAGACTCACGGACTGCTAAAGTCCTTGGAAAGGGCAAAGTGTTCTTGAAACTTACTTCAGGAAAGACTTTAGCTCTTAATGATGTGCTGCATGTGCCAATATTCAGGCAAATCTGGTTTCTGTAGCATTGTTGGGAAAAGTTGGGGTGAAAGTGTCATTCGAATCTGATAAGATTGTAATGACCAGAAATAATGTGTTTGTAGGGAAAGGCTATTGTAACCAGGGACTCTTTGTACTTAACATTTCCAATGTGATCAATGAAAATGCTTCTTCTTCTGCTTATATTGTTCATTCAATTTCTTTATGGCATGCAAGATTAGGACATGTGAATGTAAGTTATATAAAGAAAATGCAATCACTTGGTTTACTTTCTGGTATTAATAAAGACAATATGGATAAATGTGAAATATGTTCAGAAAGTAAAATAACAAAGAAAAGCTGTATAATTGTTCAGAGAGAAACTGAATTATTAAGTTTAATTCACACAGATTTAGGTGATTTAAAACAAACTATGACAAGAGGTGGTAAAAGATATTATGTTACTTTTATAGATGATTATTCTAGATATACTAAACTTTATTTACTTAGAAATAAAGATGATACTTATAATGCCTTTTTATCTTATAAGTCTGAAGTAGAAAATCAACTTAATAAGAAGATAAAAAGAATTAGATTTGATAGAGGAGGTGAATATTTATCTATGGATAATTTTTGTGAACAAGAAGACATAATACATGAAGTAACACCACCTTATTCACCAGAATCTAATGGAGTAGCTGAATGGAAAAATAGAACACTAAAAGAAATGATGAATTCCAAGTTAGTTAGTTCACATGCTCCTGATAATTTATGGGGAAAAGCTATATTATCTGCATGTCACTTACAAAATAGAATTCCTCATAAAAAGACTTGATAAGTCAATATTTTGCATGCTTTTAATAGGTTTAATTATATAGTTTTTGTGTGTTTTTGGTATTTTTGTAGCTAATGAACTAGGGTTTCTAGTTAATTTTGCATTTGATGGCTTCAATGATGAAAATTGAATTTCTATGGATTAATGTGGTGAAAATTTCATATTTTTGTAGGATTGCTTGTCCAATTATCAAATGAGGACAAAATGAGGAAAATTGCAAAGAAGCTTGGAAGAAAAGTTGGAAAATTGAATTATCCGAAGATGAAGAAATTCCAAATTGAAAAATGGAAAATGCAATTGGAATATCAAGGAATCAAAGGGATAAAATTATGAGCAATTAACGCGCCAATTTCACGACAAAAAGCTCGGAATTTGCAAGTTTCAAGGAGATTCGCGAGTCGAAACGCGAACCAACAAGTGGAAATTTCAAGCAGCTCGCGAATTCCTCTCAGAGAAGACAGGGGAAGCAGATCCGCGAGGAGATCCGCGAGCCTCTGCCTCGCGGATCCTCAGAAAATGGCTGCTGCAACTTGCAGCCGAATTTCAAATTTTTCAGCTCAATTCCAGCTCAGTCTTTGGATGAATTTCAGCAAGAGTTACGTGAAGAATATTGGAGGATTGAAGAAACAACTCAAGGCTTATCCAAAACACAATTATACAACTCATTTGAGATTGAAATTCAAAGGATTCAATGCACGAAGACAAAGAGATTCAAGAAGCCATTTTCCTTGACTTTTGAAGGCCAACATGTCTTGTATTCACATGATAGAAATTTTGGATGCTTATGGATGTAATCTTCTATAAATAGGGCCTTTAGTAGAATTCATTTTTCCAATTCAAGGATTCCAATTCAAGAAATTGAATAAGATTCCTTCTTCCTTTACTTGTCTCTTGTGCTTTAATTTCATGGCTTTGTGCAAGTTTGTTTCATGCTTAAATGTTCTTAACATGATGTCTAGCTAAGCCTCTTAAATCCTAGAGTTAGGATGAACTTGTTTTAGTTGTGATTATGAAGTAGTTAAGTGATTTATGTCCTCCATGATTTTGTTAGTTTAAGACTTGTGGTTATGCTTTATGGTTGATTAGCTACCAACTATAATTGATTTGATGTTGATGAGCAATGAAAAACTTGCCTTCAATAAGATCTAAGTTCTTAAACACTAACTTATGTTCTCACGAAAGTAGTGAATATAGTTGGTTGGTTTTGGTTTATGCTATAACTTCATTGAGCTTATTTAACTTGTTTCTCTCTTTTCTCTATGAAAATAGGTCAAGAAAGATTCCAAGGAGTTAAGGAATTGGCAAAAGCCATTCCGAGTGACTAGTTCATCTTAAACGAGAACTTGCACTACACATGACCATTAACGAAAGTGGTGGTACACAAAAGGAAGTTATACGTTAGCGAATCATTGGAGAAAGGGCATAATAAACTTGACTAACTTCTAATCTAAACATAACAAGGGATTTCAAAGGTCTAGGATTCCTGCAACTTGATCTTAAAACTCTCTCTAACTTAACTATCTAATTTCTTTACTTGCTTATCTACCACCAATTGGATGTCTTCGACACCTAACGGTTGGTTTTAAATTTCTTAATCCCTTTTCCTTAGGACGGTTTACCGCCTTCTCCCTTTTATCTAGCTTTCCTTTATTTTATTTTCCTTCCTTTAGTTGTTTTCTAGATAATAAAGCAAGTGATTAAATTTTAGTATTTGCAAAACCATAGTTCCTCGTGGGACCGATACCTTATTTCCCTATACTCAATAAACGATCCGTATACTTGTGGTAATATAGGGTTATAAAGGTTTTTAAAATTTGAGGAGTAAAGAAAAATCCTATCAAGACTGGCAAAACTCCTTATGAATTATGGAAAAATTATAAACCAAATCTGAAATATTTAAAAGTGTGGGAATGTCTTGCTAAAGTTTTATTGCCTGAACCTAAAAAAAGAAAAATAGGTTCTAAAACTTCTGATTGTATGTTAATTGGATATGCTGAACATAGTGCTGCATATAGATTTCTTGTTTTAAGAAGTGACATACTTGATTGTAATACAATTATTGAGACAAAAAATGCTGAATTCTTTGAACACATTTTTCCACTATCTAATAAAATTTCTTATGTACCTATAGAAATAAATAAAGAGATAATTCCTAATGAGGAATTAAGGAGTAAAAGGCCAAGGAAAGAATTTTCATTTGGAAATGATTTTCAAACTTTTCTTGTTGACAATGATCCTTTAACATATTCTGATGCTATTTCTTCTTCTGATTCTAAATATTGGAAAGAAGCAATTAAAGTTGAAATTGATTCTATTATGAAAAATAAAACTTGGATTTTAGTAGATTTACCTCCTGGTGCAAAACCTATTGGTTACAAATGGATTTTTAAAAGGAAATATTATTCTGATGGTTCTATAGATAAATACAAAGCCCGTTTAGTAGCCAAAGGATTTTCTCAAAAACAAAATATTGACTATTTTGATACATTTGCACCAGTAACAAGAATTTCTTCTATTCGTATTTTATTTGCTTTAGCTTCTATTCATAAACTTTTTGTACATCAAATGGATGTTAAAACCGCTTTTTTAAATGGTGATTTAGAAGAAAAAATTTATATGTTTCAACCTGAAGGATGTATTGTATCTGGACAAGAAAATAAGGTTTGTAAATTAATTAAATCACTTTATGGCCTAAAACAAGCTCCTAAACAGTGGCATGAGAAATTTGATCAAATATTGATAAATGAAGGATTTTTATCTGTTGAAGTGGATAAATGTGTATATGTTAAAACTATAGACAATAAATATGTGATAATTAGTCTGTATGTGGATGACATGTTTATATTTGGTACAAACTTAAATATTGTCAATAGTACTAAGCATTTTTTGTCATCTAGTTTTGATATGAAAGATTTGGGTGAAGCAAAAATAATATTGGTTGTTAAAATTATAAGGAGGAATAATGGTATAATGTTGTCACAAGAACATTATACAGAGAGACTTCTTAAGAAGTTTGAAAATTATGATGTGACACCTATAAGCACTCCTTATGATGTTAACACTAAATTAAAGAAAAATAATGCTGACCCAGTTGCTCAGTCTAAATATGCTCAGATTATTGGGAGTCTAATGCATTTGATGAATTTTACTAGATTTGATATAGCTTATGCTGTATGTAGATTGAGTAGATATACTCACAATCCCAATCGTGAGCATTGGTTTGCATTAGTCAGACTGATGAAATATTTGAGAGGAACCATAAATTTTGGTATCCTATATAGTGGATTTCCCACTGTATTAGAGGGTTACAGTGATGCTAATTGGATCTCTGATTCAAATGATACAAAATCCACTAGTAGTTATGTGTTCACCCTCGGTGGTGGTGCAGTAGTTTGGAAATCAGCCAGGCAGACAATCATTGCTAGGTCAACTATGGAATTAGAGTTTATAGCTCTGGAGTTGACTCGTACTGAGGCTGATTGGCTAAGAAATTTCTTAGCTAATATTCCTTCAACTAAGGACATGTTGCCTCCGGTATCCATACACTGTGATTGTCAAGCGGCTATCGCTATTGTCAAAAATAAATCTTTTAATTGTAAAAGTCGACACATGAGATTGAGACATGATGTCGTAAAGCAGCTGCTTAGAGATGGAATTATTTCCATTGATTTTGTGAGGTCAGAGTTGAATTTAGTCGATCCTCTGACTAAACCTGTAGGAAGAAAGTTCATTCTTCAAACTACAAGGGAGATGGGACTTGGGCCAACAGTTGTCAATAAAGATGGTAACCCAACCTATGTGATTGGTGATCCCATGAAGTAGGTTCATATGGGTAATAACAAGTCGATATTGACTGTAAAGCACTTGAAAATTAAAGTCCCTCTGAGATAAGTGCTTTGACTGCTAGAATTTGTAAGGTTGAGTTTAAATACTCTTAATGAATTTATAACCCCTTAGAGAGGTGTATTTTGAGCAGTATACACTTGATAAATTCACCTATATGAGAGTGGAGTGGGGCCGCTCCTATAAGATTTTTTGGCCAAATCTTTAGAGCTCTCATGAACAACCAGGCAGGCGCACGGCCTAAACGCGCAAAACCACGTTGAACAGCAAATTATGGGTTACAATGTGATTGGTAAGATCTGTCATATAATAAGAATTATTGGTTCATAAAAATACATATTTCACCAATAATTCTGTAGGACATATCTTATCAGTTTAAGTTTGGTTCATAGTCCAAAAGATACCAAACTGAGTACGTTGAACTCAAAATATATCTAGCAAATTTTCCTTCCTCTGTTATTCTTCTGTCCAAAATCTTTTGAAATAGGTGGGAGATTGTTGTAGATATTGTATTTCAAAAGACTTTGTCCCACATTGGAAAACCAAGGAGATCTTTAAACACTTTATATTGTCTAACTCTCCATTGGGCTTGTGATGAGCTAAGAGTTAGCATGGGCTCGCGCGTATGAGGGGAAGTTGAATTGGGCTAATTCAGTTCAAACGGTCAGATTTGCCCCCCATGCGCGTGGGTTAAACGCGGCCCACCTTGGTTTTGCTTTTGTCAATCATCATAAAAGTTTTGACTGAAACGTTTCCATAAAAGCTTTGACTGAAAACGGTAGATAATGATATCTGCAGATTCACATTTCCTAAAATCGTGCAACGGCTTTATACTAATATTTGCAGATTCACGTTTCCTAAAACGTGCAATGGCTTTATGGTATTAAATCTGACAGATTAATTTTCTAACGTTTTCTTCTTAAAATCATGCCATGATTTTATTGCATTGAATTTTTACCTTCTATGTCACAGAAACGTTACCTGCAGCAATTAATAGTCCAACAGATCTTTTGTTAAAACTTTCCTATAAATACCTGCCTTCCTTCTCAGTAGCAGGCACACCTTCTATCTGATCTCTCTTTCTCTCCTACTTTCTCTCTTAACTTTCCTTGTTCTCTCGTTTCTCTGCTGGATATACTAAAGGACTTGTTGGTTGTGAGCCTCAAAATTTATTTTAATATTGTTAATATCTATTATTTTAAATAATGATATTATTGTTATTAATTCGTTCAATTATTTTAAAATTACATTTAAACGAATTTTTAGAAAATTTAATTGAAAATTCAATTTATTTATTTATTTATTCGTTTAATTTATTTCATTTTGAGAAAAACTTAATTTAGCTCTATATTAATTTTTCAGGTAGATTTTCAACATTCCATTCATCTTATTTTAAAATTTGCTCTTTTTGTATCAATTATACAGAAAATGAGAAAAACACGTTTTTCGAGGTGGAAATTTGGGCCATGAGTTAAGTTGTACTGGAATGTAAGGATGATCACCCGTAGGTTAGAAATATTATTCAGTGATTAGAGGTGAATTAAAAAGAGTGATTATAATTAGGGATTTGTGATTTTAGTTTAAGTTGTTTTAACCCTCTCGAGTTAGAATTTTGTTTAGCCATTGTTTCTTCCACCTAATTCACCCTAATTCCTTCTCAATTTATTCCTTTTCATTTCTCTCTCCTAATCAAGATTAACCCTTTTATCCTTAGCTAAGTGGAATAATTATTTTTCCCTTCAAATAGCTAATTAAGGTTACTATGCAAGGTTTGACTTTGGGGCATAAGACAAGACTTGTGTCTTGTCTTTCTTTTCCATTTACTCTTCAAAGAAAATTGACAAAAAATTGCTTCATTTCTTCCGTCCTCTCACCCGAACTCCTCTTCTTCTTTCTTTCATTTTTCCCTCAAAAATTTCTTCCATTTTCTTCCCTAAAAACTCAACTAATCTTGCACTAAGTAGAGCTTGATCTTGCGGCTTTGACAAGGAGCTTGAGGAAGAGGATTTTGTGGGCTCAAGCTTGCATTTTTCTTGGTATTTTGCTAACCTATGAAGAGGTAACATTCTACCAACTTCACCCTTGTCCATTTTCTTCAAATTCCAAGCATGAAAAGTTAGGTTTGGGTGGTTGATAGGTTCTTAGAACCTTGAATGGATGATGATTATGTTGTTTGAAGTGCTAAGCTTATCATGGTGTAATTTGATGATTATGGAGAATTTGTGGGCTCTTGGAATTCCCACTATATATGTGTATTTGTTCATGAGTTGGTTAAATGGTGTTATATATCTGCATTATGTTTGATTTTGGTTGCTAAAGGTTGGAAGAAAACCTCAAGGAAACACCGGCTAGAGAAAGGATAAAATTGGGGGTGAAATTTTCTGATTTTCTTCTTAACTTTATGGCTGACATTTGGCAAGTTTGAAGGCCTAATTTGAGGCTTAATATGAGGTTTATATGTTGAAGGTTGAGTGGTTAAATTTTCCCCACAAAAGCCCTTTGAAAATCCTAGCACAAATGAGTGATAAGTTGAGGCAAGAAATCTGGAAAAATAGGGCAGCATGCTGCCCGATTTCATGGAATTATTTTGTGATAATTTTTGATGAAATTTGTGATCATTTTTTATCATCCTTAGGTTAATAAAGATTAATACCGGCTTAGGTTCGAATTTGAGGCCAAACGGAAGTGTTTAGATGTGTTAAAAATGAGGATAAGAAAAGGAAGTAAAATTTGCAGGTTGGAGCAAACGCAAACCAGTCCCGTTTGGATGCATAGAAAACTGCCTTCCCAATCGAATTTTAAGTTGAATTTTGGTATGAATCTAGTTGATATATGGATGTAGTAGTGTACCAAATTTGGTGAATTTTGAAGTAGAATTCGTCACTCAAATATAGTCTAGAAGTATGCCCTGTAAAACTGGAAAACAGAAATTTCAGATTTGTGAACCTGCCCTGTTTGAATTGCTTTAATTTCTTGCTCAAGTATCGGAATTGAGTTCCGTTGGTGGCTTTTGAAACTTATTATATAGGAATATAACCGTGAAAATTTGAGAGGCCAATTCATTTTCTGTAATTTTTGGTAAATTTTCAAAGTGGTCTGGTCGGACAGCCTGCTATGTCCTGTTTTGTTACTGTAGCAGTTCGTTAAATTAAAATCTGGGCTAATTCTGTACAGAATTTTAATTGGGTGTCTTCTAAAAAATTTTATAAATTTAAAAGAGGTTTCCAACGGTACCAAGCTTGCAAAATTTGGACTTGTATAACTCAAGTTACGATTTTTCAAAGATTTCAGCTCAAAATGGAATTTCATTGAACTTGACTTGAGTCTCATTGTGACATTTTTAAAGACATCTATCAAATATTTCTTTAGTGATTTGAATTAAAATACTCGTATTTGTCTGAGGTGATCGAAGATCGGAGAACTTCGATTGATCTTGTGCTTTTGCCTTAGACTCTTGACTTCGGTGAGTGTCAAGTGCATGAATTGTTGAATTACCTGACATGTTTATTTGAATGTAAACTGTTGAGGCGAGAGTGTACTTTATCGCTCTCATCCTCTTTTACTTGACTTGAATGTACATGACTGTTATTTGACTTGACTGGTAACTTGACTTGGCTGAATGTCGATTGGAATAATCCATCGGCTTGAAAGTTATAAATGGGGGCAAACCTATTGGGGATCCTTGGGACCGGCAAGGGCTTGGTGGGAAGCTTGGTGAACCTTAGGTACTGTTCTTTGAGTTTGACCTATTGAAGAGGTCTTGCTCGGTATTGCTCGATGTAGCTTTACCCTTTTACTTACATGTTTGGTTTTGGGGCCGAGAGGGTGAACTGTTGGACGGAGGTTGTACTAAGTGGAGATTCTGGACTTTACATGCTAAGTTGGCGGAGAGTCAACGCGTTTGGGATGGAATGGATTCAACTACTTGGTGGAAATTGGCTCCGAGAGCCCAGTATCCTTACCTATGCGTGTATTTTCCAGTATGAGCTGCTCACGGTGCTTGCATATTCAGTAGATAGAGAGGCTCAAGAGGGTTCTCCGAACCCAACTCCAAGACTCTTGTCTAATGTGAGCCCTCGAGTAGTGATTCCTTGAGAATACGATCTCCTGGTGAAAATTGCAATAGTACAAGTGAATGTTTGATTTACACGCTTTTATATATGAATTTACTAGCTTTCTTACTTGCTTGATTACGTGCTTGCATGTTTCTCCTTGGCCTCACTGAGCATTAGCTCACCCCAGTTTGTTTTCCTTAACAGGTCTTGAAGTGGGGAATGTAGATCGAGGACCTAGTTACTTTGGTAGGATTTTCATAATTTTGTATAGGCTTAATATTAAATTGCGAAGTTAAAGATTTATTGTACCTAAAATTGATGTTATAGGAGTTTTAATAGACATTATTGAGGATTTATTTTTGTAAGTTAACTATCATATATTGTTGGACCTCAATTAAAGATTATAAGAATAAATACTTGTATTATTATTTTAGAGATTTTGAAGTGTGATTATTTGAAGTCTGTAATATGATTGAGGGTTTGTAGTGAGTCCTGACAAGAGCTGGGTAGACAGTCTGCTGATACCCTTGGGTTCGCCCTTGGGAGAGGTGGGGCTGTTACACTGGTAGTTCCTTCTTGATAACAAGAAGAAGACTTGTTTAATTTTGGGGAAACATTTTCAATATCCGGAAATAGTTTCTTAGGACAGTGCTACCTAGCACGACTCAAGCGTGTCCTACTTTCCTTTTATTCTTATTATTCTTGTTAACATTGATTGGCCATATTTTTACAACAGATCTTTTGAACAGGCATGTGTTACATGGTGCTAGTCACCTTTTTGTTTTTGTCTATGGTCCCTAAACAAGTGGGATGATTTGATGTTATTTGCAGTTGTTTATTAATAGAAATGATGACAATTTGTCCAGATTGATTGTTTATTAATTGATATTCTGTTTATTAATTCCAGATGGGCATGTTAATGCTATTCCTGATAGTTATTTTTTGATTGTTAATGTTATGGATAGAAAACAGTTTTTCGGATTGGCTTGCTAATCTTTTACACATTACAAATCAATTGTCTAAACATAGACATTTCCATTACCAAACTCTGCATCACTTTAACAACCAAAAGCAGGGGCAGTAGTATGCAACATGACCTTCTAAATCACAACAAAAAGTTGCTATTTTTGCTTTTGCAAATCCAACCAAAATTTTGCCCCATGAGCAAATGAACCACAATCAGCCAAAAGCTCCCATTCGATAAATCACTCCAAGCTAAGCACCAACTTCTGCTCTCTTGCTTGTCCACTATTTTTCAATGTTTTTAAAACTGGACCTGTCAGTGAACCGGAGAGGGGGCCGGGTCACAGTCCGACCGGCCGGTTCAACGGTTCTCTGTCTTTTTTTTTTTTTCCTTTTTTCCCCCCCACTCAACTTTATAGAAAGGCCACATGGCCCAACCCATCTTATCCTTGGTTGTGATGCAAGATTGCAACCTTTACTAGTTTTCGAAGCAAATCTTCCCAAAACCCAAAGCCCAAATCAGACTTCATTTAAAAATATTTTTGTACACATTAAATTTAAAATTATTCTTTTTCCAAAAATTAAAGAGAAAACTTTCAAATCCACTAAAAACGTCTTCTTGCTAGCATGAAAAATTAAAAATATAGTGAAATTTCATATTTGATAGATGTAATTTTTCCAAACCACAAAAAAAAAAAAAAAGAAATCAAATGAAAAAACTTGTTGGCCAGATAAGAAACTTTCAATCCATCCAAAAGATTTAGAAAAAAGGCATATTGAAAATGGCAGAAAGAAAAATTCAAATGAAAAGAGAACAAAAAATGAAAGTCAATATGAGAACAAGTAAGAAAGGAATCTTCAAAAGATTAAACTAGAGTTGGTGGAAGAAAACATCACTAGATTAAACTAAAGAGTGGGATTAAAAGGGGATGATAAAAAAAAAACAAGGAATTATTGACCATGAAAATATTTGATGAAAGGAGTTTGTAATAGAGAATAAATTATTGGCCAAGAAAATATTTGATGAAAAAGAGAATTGGAGGTAAGGAATAAGAAGTGAGAATTGGAGGCGAGATCTGAGAGTGGAGAGGAAAGAAGGATTAAATGGGCAGTGATATTTAGGGTTAATAATTTTATTGGCTTCTCGAAGAGAAATTTATTGTAGTAACCCTAAAAAAGTGATTAAAAGAGGAATGATTGAGGTGAAATTCCTCTTTTAATTACTAGTATTTAGGGTTACTACAATAAATTTCCTAAAAACTAGTGATTAAAAGAGGAATGATTGAGGTGAAATTGGAAAGGATTCAAGATTGAATCCTCTAACGGTGGAATTTAGTAACTCTAAACATTAGTGATTAAAAGAGGAATGATGGAGGTAAAATTGAAAAGAATGCAAGATTGAATCCTCTGAATGTGAAATTTAGTAACATTAAAACCTAGTGATTAAAAAAGGAATGATGGAGGTGAAATTAAAAATGATGCAAGATTGAAACCTCTGAATGTGGAAATGGAAAGAGGCATAGATGGATAAATGGAAGTTTCAATTTTCATTTTACTTTTCATTAGTTTTATGAATTTTTGTACTCACCTAATTTCAAAAATACTTGTTGGTGTGGTGGTTAAGACACTTGTGTCTTATATATGAGGTCCCAAGATCAAATCTCACTACCATCACACCACATTTAATCTTTTCAAAAAATGAAAAAAGCTAAAAGACTGCCGAGTCACGGTTTGCACGGTTTGACCGATTTTTCACCACTTTCGGCTATTATAGAGAACCGGACCGGTGGCATGGCCGATTCGCGGTTCAACCGGTCGAACCGGTCGGTCCGGTCCAATTCTAAAAACACTGCTAGTTTTTCTAATAGTAGATATAATAAGTAGCATAGCCAACAACAAGATAATGCAACGAGAAAATTTTCCCTTCTGTGACTTCTTTCAATTGTTTGCTCCATTCGATTGATCCTTCTCAGCAAATTAGGTCTGATGCTCCTTACTCTTGCACAAATTGGTTCATCTACCTATTTGAAGTACTTACAAATTGGTTCGACCTCTTTCAATTTGTGCACAAATTGGTTCCTCCTGCACAAATTGGTTCGTCTGGCCTCTAAAATACCATCACCTTCTCAAAGCATTAGAATCTTAATTTTCACACTTTTCATCCACAAAAATTCTAAGAAAAATAAGGAACAACTTACCAACCTCTTGGACAATGATAGAATCTTCTTTTAGGGTTATCATTGTAACAAGTAGTCAATCTTGCCCTTAATCCACACCGACAAAATTGGTTGCCGCTGCTGGATGAACTTGACGCTTCGGAACTTTTGGATCTCATTGTTAGGGCAAACACACATTCAAGATGAAACTTTGTTACTTGAACCAACCGATTATTCCATTAGGGCTTGACAATTTCTTGGTAGATTGCAAATTTTGAAGCTAGGGTTCACAATTGGAAATTTTCCCCTTCGAAGAAGTGAAGAAATGAAGAGATAATGAAGACTGCATTCCTTTTTGTTGGGTTTCATTGATAAATTGTGTTAACTTAATAGCCACGTGTTTGGCACGTGAGCCTTTCCATCCAGATTCAATGATTTGCCATTTTTTGGACTTAAATGTGTTCAGAAAATTTTAATTTGGGTACTAAATGTGTACTACCAAATAATTTGAGAACAAATGTTTTCCTGACTGAAATTTTGGAGGCGAAAAGTGGATTTTTCCCACTTACAAAATGACAAAATAATTATAGCCAATAATAGATAGAAGAAATTAGTAAATAATCGTATTATACCTATATAATACACGTTCGTACGTATCATTCAAAAAAATTCTGTATTTCATACATTTCAAAAATATTCCGAAAAATACTTGTACTTTTCAATTAACCATATAAAACATGTAACAAACTTTTAACGTATTATACTTCACGAATTATACTTCAATTTTTTTTAAAAAAATTCAAATTTTTGAATAAGGATAATGGCATACTTTTGAGTTAACTAAAAAATAGGAGCGATAAATCACAAAAATGGTAGATGCATCCATATTTAAATGATAAAATGATAAATTTTTAATAAATTTAATGTCTCATACATAAGAATAGGTTTAAAATCAGCATAAATGCAAAATAATTTTTGAAATGTATAGTATATTTATCCGTATTTTAGTTCCGTAACTTTCAAATATATTCGTCATGTATGAATTTATGTGCGTAATTTTGCCGAATACATATTTTTATGCCAAACTTTTTTATTGTATTTTAAAAAAATTTGAATAATATATGTACGTATAATATCTCGTATGATACTCGTCCTGTATTTTGTTAACTAAGGAAATTAGGTATAAAAAAGGAGCAAATACACAATATAAATGAACCTAACACGTGATGGTCATCCCTCATTGTGACATTACTTCTCCCAGGGTATCAGTAAAACTCACTCACATAAATATCGCTAAAATATTAGACTAACATTCAAATCTCAAATCTAAACTCAATAATAACTTACAATCACATTACACCATACAATCTCCAAATTACATAAAATACTCATCAAACGCGTTCAAATTCTCATAATACAAAACTCTCCAAATCACAATCCATGTTTGTCACATCAATACAAAAGCAAACCCTAACTCTAAGGGTTGGCTCCTTCACTTGAGTTCTCGGTCCCTGTTAAAGAAAACAATTTGGAAAGAGTGAGCTAAAAAAACCAGTGAGTTCAAAAAAACTTACAATTCATAAATGTTGAATCATACTTCAAGTATACAATTCAAATCAAGTAGATACACTTAAATGGATATTGTATATGAACTACTGGGGACATTGCCCATCAAAGTAGACTAGTCGAGGGACTTACCAAGACATCACAAACTGGTCGAGGGTACCGCCCTCACGTCACTTTATTTCATTGAAACTAGTGGGGTATTCATCCTACAACGCGTCACATACTAGTCGAGGGACTTGCCAACAACGTCCACAATACTTCTTGAAACTACAGGGATTTCGCCTTGAAGTAGACTAGTCGAGGGATTTATTGCGACATCACAATCTTTCACTGAAACTAGTCGAGGGACTTCACCCAACTACGTCACAATAATTCACTGAAACTAGTCGAGGGAATTTGCCCATCGACGTCACATTAGTTCATTGAAACTAGTCAAGGGTATTCACCCTACGACATCACATACTAGTCGAGGGACTTCGCCCAAGACATCACAAACTGGTCGAGGGTGCTCGCCCTATGACGTCACTTTATTTCATTCACTATTTCACTTATAGAGCATTTCACTTAGAAATAATAATCAATCACTTCAATAAATCATTCCTTTAAAAGGGAATCGAAACACTAACAGATCCTTCATCAGTTATTTCATTGGTAAAAGCATTTTACTTGGAAATAGTAGTGAATCATTTCTTTGTAAACACTAGCAAATCATTTCAACAAAATAATTCATTTAAAAATCATGGCAAGATTTTCATTTAAAAGAGAGTTAGAACTCTCACACATATAGGACACTGCCAAACACTTTCACAATACTTTTATTTCAAATAAAGGTAAGTGCGATGAAGTATACACTACCCCACTTAACAATTTGAAAATCCAAATTCACATCAAATCACTTGACCAACACAATTCGAATCATTTTCACATAAACACTTTACATACACTGAAACTCACTACCCCATCCGAGGGTTTGAAAACTATGCTTCACTTCAAAATCACTTCACTAAACACAGTTGCAATCATTTTCACATAATCACATAACAAGTATGGAAACTCACCAAAATAGTAGGGCTCAGCTTCCACGTAAGGATCAAATTCACTTCCTTGTGCACTTCCTAAAACAATTTAAAACAGTGGTTGAGATTCACTTCTTCTCTCATTCATTAAAACAATTCACTTTCACTTTTGTAGTTTCAATCAACATTTTTCCCAAGATTCCCTCAACAAAAAGCTTTCATTGCACACGATACAATATTTCTAATGAATCTTTTCAAATCGCTTTATCATACTAAAATGGCACTCCATCGATGTACTCTCTAAGCACTACATTCACATTTTCTTCAAAACAACATTTAAGTGAGGTTTATCACCTCAAAATCACTCTTATCACAAAACTCAACACTTACGCTGTGTCAATACTTTAACATAATTTTGGAACACTTCAAACCTTATCTTTATTTTCAAATCATAAGATTTGGTCTGTAAATCCCTCAAATTCATTTAAATGACATTTTCATTCAAAATTCAAGAAATTTCACTTTTCATCTTTTAAAACTCATACACTTATAAATGAACAGAAAATGCGTTCTCTTAGATAGAGATTCATTAAGAACAATTGCAAAATCTCTAAATCAAACATGGAAATTGCCAAGCATGGGTTTGGCCATCTTATACATTTTCTATCACAATTTCTAATAACAAAACTCTACTTTCTAACCATATCATGACAAATTTCACAAATATCATTCAAATCCCAATCAGGTCCTCAAGTCCGCTACCTAGTGGCCACCTCAAGTCCGCTACCTAAGTTGGGAATTCAAGAGCCCAACTTCATCTTTTCAGATGTATTCTTTTCTACCGATCTAAACCATAGATCTATGATATTTAACACTAATAAAGCTATAACTAGGAGTTTTGAAGCTTACCCCTTCAGATCTTTCAAGATCCAACAAGATCAAAGAAGATCTTGTGAGTTCCTCCTTCAAGAATGCTTCCAAGCTTAGCAAACTCCAAAAGCTTCTATCTTTGCCCTTGATCCACTAGCTTTGATGGTGATTTCCCACAAAAACGTCAAGAACAAGCTCAAGAAAACCCACACAAGCTTTCTTCCCTCTTTTCTTCTCTTTCCAAATTTTGGACCTCTCCCTCTCTCTCTTATTCTCATTCGGCAGCCAAGAATGGTGGAAGATACCAAGATTGAAACCTTCAAGGGAGTCTTGATGCTTCAAGAAAGTTAAAGAAGAAGAAATGGAAGAAGCAAGGTTGCAAGCTTTCCCTTATTTCTCTCTCAAGACTCTCGGCCTCTCTCTCCCTTTTTCACTCTCTCATGGCAGCCAAGAAATGAAGAAGAAACCAAGATTAAAGCCCTCCAATGGTGTCATGAAACTTCAAGAAATGGAAGAAGAAGATGAGCTTATGTTCTCTCTCATTTCTTGCTCTCAAATTCGTCCCCCCCTCTCTCTCTAAGCTCAAAATAGCAGCTGAAAAAATGAAGCTTCAAGTGGCCAAAAGTCAAGCCTTAAGAGACAAAAAGGTGCCCATTCCCTAATTTAAGGAAAAAGTGACTTTTGGTCACTTTATGTCGCGTCGAGCGCTACAGTCTAACTTACACTATTTTACTCCATTCCAACACTGTCCAACCTTAATAATATTTCCATAATATCACTAAATATGCTCGATTTCAATTTAAAGTCACTAATCACGCTCCGGTACAAAATTAAACACTTAATTCGGCCAAAACCACACACCGGCAAATAATTCGTTTAAAATTCTCTAAATTGGAAAATATTCACTTTAAACACATATTCACTCACTTTTCAATAAATAAACACAATATAAATAATATTTTACATTTTTAAAATAATACTGAATTTTGAGGCCCTCACATCCTTCCCTTCTTAAAAGAATTTCGTCCTCGAAATTCACATTTTATGTACAGATAATTCTAGATACTTCTTCTTCACCATTTTCTCATTCAATCCTTAATATCCAACTCTCTATGCCTATTAACAACTTTTACCCTCTACCCAAAATTCACACTCCTTATGTACCAAGTTAGTAATCAAACTCTGGTTCCCAGGAAATGTTCCAATCTCCAAATCATAAGGCAATCTCACAGGTTTTAGGTCAGCACCACCCATAAAGACAATATTCATAATGAAGGTAATAGCTGAATGAATCAATACTTTAGCTAATCGATGAAAGATTGAGGTTATACCTTCAACAATCGTAGGGAGGTCGGAAACCTGTGGTTGGTCAATAGCATAAACCCTAGTGGGAACCCTCGACCGTTTTCCCACAACACTAGCCTGACTGGAGTTTGGCGTGTCCATCTATCGGCCTCCACTTCTCTCTTGGGCCTTAGGGCATGTAGCTACCCGATGCTCAGTACTTCCACATTGCAAACATTTCCCTTGTTTTCTCCAACACCTTTCCTCCGTATGATTTAGCCTTCCACAAAAATCACAACGCAAATTGGGAGTTAATGCTTGGCTTCCTTGCGGGACACTTCTTGATTGTCCCTTTCCACTTAGTGACCCACCAGAGAATGCCCCTCTCGTTATAGCTCCTCTTGACGCTCCAGGGGTGTTCACTTCACTCATTTCTCTACTAAATTTGGGGGGTGGAGCATTCGTGTCCGCTGGTTCACGGCTACTACTAGGAGCATTCCTCTTCCTTGCATTGAAAACCCTCACTTGAGCCTTTGCACTTTCAATTCTTTGGGCCTTCTCGATTGCATCACTAAAGTTGCTAATTTGGGCCGCTGCTAAGCTTTCTTGAATTTCCACATTTAACCCCTGTACAAATCTCTTTATTCTCCTTTGATCAGTTGCCACCAACTCAGGGGCGAATCTAGACAATTTTGTGAACAATGCCTCATACTCCGCGACACTTAGTGTTCATTGTCGACACTTAATAAATTCATCTTCTCTCTTCTCTTGGATTAGGGGAGGGAGGAATTTAGCATTAAACTCGCTAGTGAAGTTCATCCATGTTTTAGGGGTTTGGTCTCTATCCCATTTAACCCTAATCATATTCCACCATGATCGGGTGGCTCCCTCAAATTGAAATGCAGCAAAAGTCACTTGCCTTTCGTCGGAGTAGTTTAGAGCGGCAAATATGTCACTTATTCTTTCTAACCATTTCTCGGCCATTTCGGGATTAGGTCCTCCAGAGAATTTAGGTGGGGAAATTTTCTGAAATCGCTCTAAGGCCCTATCCTCACCACCTTCAGGGCCTATAGGTTGATTGGCAAGTCCAGGACCTTGTTGGTTAACCATATGCTCTAGGATGTCTGTCATGCGGTTAATGGCAATAGCTACTTGTTCCCCAACCCCAATCCTAGGCTCACGATTTTGGTCAACTGCTGACTCCCGATCACCTCCCACATTTTGGGGTTGTCTAAACCCTCTCCCACGGCCTCGTCCTCTCCTTCTTCCATCCATGATCCTTTTAGAGGGCCAACGCTTAAGATAAATGTGAAAATAAAATATTAGCAAATTGAATTCCAAGGGAAATCAAAAATATGTTATATCTTCATAATAAGAGAAGGAGTACTCAAGTATGTCACAATAGTACATTCGTTTTCAAAGGAAACACATCAAATCACATCACACTTACAAATAGAAGCAAGCGAGGAAATGGTAGTTAGAATAATTGCACCAGCATGCAATTACAGGAACGTGAACACATCACATCCCATCACATCATATCACTTCACATCACATCACTTGTATATTATTCTTTTTCGAGACAAGTCCAAATGCCAAGTCTCGAGCACATATCACTTCACTTCACATCACATTGATAACCCTATGGCTCGTCCCTTTCTCCTCGGCCTAAGCTTGGCCTACAACTCGAGTCGAAATGACTCACCGATAGGTCTCGGGGATTCCTGAAATTTCACATGCACACATAGGCTACTTCGAAACAGTTTCACAAATATTTTCATTCAAATAGAGGTAAGTGGTTGAAACATGCACCACCTCATGGTTGGCCACCCAAGAGGTCAATCAACTCAATTCTCATTCCTACTTAGCATACCAAGTAGATCACACAATCCACTACAAGAATACATCCAACGTTTAAATCATTCCCATAGTTGTCTCTCCTTTCAATCATCACAGTCATTGAACTCTTAAACTATTCACAAAATCACCGATATATTCTTGGTCCCCGATCACACTTACTGCATGCTCTCATATACGCTCACTCTACTTTCTCAGTCCTTATACCTGAATTGTATGCTCACTTCTCAAAATAAGCGTTTGAAAATATAACCAGAACTATTGAGGTTATAAAACTCTCTTCAAGTTCAAGGTTTACCTTTACAAAAACATAAGTTCATATCTCTTTCAAACTTAAGATTTCTTTTGCAAACATGACCAAAATCATGTGTGAAAATGTATCAATTTAAAATCAAGAATTGAAAAACACGATTGGAAAAACTTCAACATTCCTCTATATAGAAATCTAGCAAACTCATAAATTTCTTTCCAACTCTTAATTCAAAAATATAGAGAAATTCACATACATGTTAAGAACGACATGTTAGTGAGTATTTAAAACACATATGTGTCATCTTCAACCATCGGTTGAAAAATAAAACTAGTTCATCACAATTTTCTTTTAAACTTTAAGGTGAAGAACTTCTAGCAGTTAAACAAGTAGAAAGACACATTTTGTTCTTTTGAAACCTCTTTTATTTTAGCTCAAAATCATCACATAAGGACTTAACTAGCAAATCTCAATTTCTTATCTTCTATATCTAATACCAATAGTTGCACCGATTTCTCCCATTCCTACGAGTACAATAGTCATTCAAGTCTCAATCAATTTTTTCACTACAAATCTCTCACATAATGTTTCACTTCAATATAACATTACTTAGTTCTTCAATTTTGTTTCCACCAATCCCATACAAGAAACTCTCAAGTCACAAATCTTCTTTAATCACTAGGATACAGTAAGTTCTCCAATTCAGGTAACAATCAAGTTAATCCAACAGTTCGGTATCCTAAACTTGTAATCTAGGATACACCACAGAGATCTGAAACCTAAGCTCTGATACCACCTGTGACAGCCCCACTTCTCCCTAGGGCGTACCCTAAGGTATCTGTGGACCGCCTGCCTAGCTCTCACCAGGACTCACTCATATAACTATCGCTAAAACATTAGACTAACATTCAAATCTCAAATCTAAACTCAATAATAACTTACAATCACATTACACCATCCTTACAATCTCCAAATTACATAAAATACTTATCAAACGTTCAAATTCTCATAATACAAAAGCTCTCGAAATCACAATCCATGTTTGTCACATCAATACAAAAGCAAACCCTAACTCTAAGGGTTGGCTCCTTCACTTGAGTTCTCGGTCCCTGTTAAAGAAAACAATTTAGAAAAAGTGAGCTAAAAAGCCCAGTGAGTTCCAAAAAAAAACTTACAATTCACGTAAAACAGTTCGAATCATACTTCAAGTATACAATTCAAATCAAGTAGATAGACTCTTAAATGAATATTGCTCATATGAACTACTCGTGGGACATTGCCCATCAAAGTAGACTAGTCGAGGGACTTCGCCCAAGACATCACAAACTCGAGGGTACCGCCTCGCCACTTTATTTCATTGAAACTAGTCGAGGGTATTCATCCTACAACGTCACATACTAGTCGAGGGACTTCGCCCAACAACGTCACAATACTTCACTGAAACTACCCGAGGGATTTCGCCCAACGAAGTAGACTAGTCGAGGGATTTCGCCCAACGACATCACAATCTTTCACTGAAACTAGTCGAGGGACTTCACCCAACTACGTCACAATAATTCACTGAAACTAGTCGAGGGAATTTGCCCATCGACGTCACATTAGTTCATTGAAACTAGTCAAGGGTATTCACCCTACGACATCACATACTAGTCGAGGGACTTCGCCCAAGACATCACAAACTGGTCGAGGGTGCTCGCCCTATGACGTCACTTTATTTCATTCACTATTTCACTTATAGAGCATTTC
Organism: Gardenia jasminoides; assembly: GCA_013103745.1. NCBI lineage: Eukaryota > Viridiplantae > Streptophyta > Magnoliopsida > Gentianales > Rubiaceae > Gardenia > Gardenia jasminoides. The sequence goes on from CM023096.1 coordinate 31,877,348, forward strand.
ACTCAGAAATAATAATCAATCACTTCAATAAATCATTCCTTTAAAAGGGAATCGAAACACTAACAAATCCTTCATCAGTTATTTCACTGGTAAAAGCATTTTACTTGGAAATAGTAGTGAATCATTTCTTTGTAAACACTAGCAAATCATTTCAACAAAATCATTCATTTACAAATCATGGCAAGATTTTTATTTAAAAGAGAGTTAGAACTCTCACACATGTAGGACACTGCCAAACACTTTCACAATACTTTTATTTCAAATAAAGGTAAGTGCGATGAAGTACATACTACCCCACCTAACAATTTGAAAATCCAAATTCACGTCAAATCACTTGACCAACACAATTCAAATCATTTTCACATAAACACTTTACATACACTGAAACTCACTACCCCATCCGAGGGTTTGAAAACTATGCTTCACTTCAAAATCACTTCACTAAACACAATTGCAATCATTTTCACACAATCACATAACAAGTATGGAAACTCACCAAAATAGTAGGGCTCAACTTCCACGTAAGGATCAAATTCATTTCCTTGTGCACTTCCTAAAACAATTTAAAACAGTGGTTGAGATTCACTTCTTCTCTCATTCATTAAAACAATTCACTTTCACTTTTGTAGTTTCAATCAACATTTTTCCCAAGATTCCCTCAAGAAAAAGCTTTCATTGCACACGATACAATATTTCTAATGAATCTTTTCAAATCACTTTATCATACTAAAATGGCACTCCATCGATGTACTCTCTAAGCACTACATTCACATTTTCTTCAAAACAACATTTAAGTGAGGTTTATCACCTCAAAATCACTCTTATCACAAAACTCAACACTTACGCTGTGTCAATACTTTAACATAATTTTGGAACACTTCAAACCTTATCTTTATTTTCAAATCATAAGATTTGGTCACAATACGGTAAATCCCTCAAATTCATTTAAATGACATTTTTCATTCAAAAATTCACGAGAAATTTCACTTTTCATCTTTTAAAACTCATACACTTATAAATGAACAGAAAATGCGTTCTCTTAGATAGAGATTCATTAAGAACAATTGCAAAATCTCGAAATCAAACATGGAAATTACCAAGCATGGGTTTGGCCATCTTATACATTTTCTATCACAATTTCTAATAACAAAACTCTACTTTCTAACCATATCATGACAAATTTCACAAATATCATTCAAATCCCAATCGGGTCCTCAAGTCCGCTACCTAGAGGCCACCTCAAGTCCGCTACCTAGGTTGGGAATTCAAGAGCCCAACTTCATCTTTTCAGATGTATTCTTTTCTACCGATCTAAACCATAGATCTATGATATTTAACACTAATAAAGCTATAACTAGGAGTTTTGAAGCTTACTCCTTTAGATCTTTCAAGATCCAACAAGATCAAAGAAGATCTTGTGAGTTCCTCCTTCAAGAATGCTTCCAAGCTTAGCAAACTCCAAAAGGTTCTATCTTTGCCCTTGATCCACTAGCTTTGATGGTGATTTCCCACAAAAACTTCAAGAACAAGCTCAAGAAAACCCACACAAACTTTCTTCCCTCTTTTCTTCTCTTTCCAAATTTCGGACCTCTCCCTCTCTCTCTTATTCTCATTCGGTAGCCAAGAATGGTGGAAGATACCAAGATTGAAACCTTCAAGGGAGTCTTGATGCTTCAAGAAAGTTAAAGAAGAAGAAATGGAAGAAGCAAGGTTGCAAGCTTTCCCTCCTTTCTCTCTCAAGACTCTCGGCCTCTCTCTCCCTCTTTCACTCTCTCATGGCAGCCAAGAAATGAAGAAGAAACCAAGATTAAAGCCCTCCAATGGTGTCATGAAACTTCAAGAAATGGAAGAAGAAGATGAGCTTATGTTCTCTCTCATTTCTTGCTCTCAAATTCGTCCCCCCCTCTCTCTCTAAGCTCAAAATAGCAGCTGAAAAAATGAAGCTTCAAGTGGCCAAAAGTCAAGCCTTAAGAGACAAAAAGGTGCCCATTCCCTAATTTAAGGAAAAAGTGACTTTTGGTCACTTTATGTCAGCGTCATACCTAACTTACACTATTTTACTCCATTCCAACACTGTCCAACCTTAATAATATTTCCATAATATCACTAAATATGCTCGATTTCAATTTAAAGTCACTAATCACGCTGCATAAAATTAAACACTTAATTCGGCCAAAACCACACACCGGCAAATAATTCGTTTAAAATTCTCTAAATTAGAAAATATTCACTTTAAACACATATTCACTCACTTTTCAATAAATAAACACAATATAAATAATATTTTACATTTTTAAAATAATACTGAATTTTGAGGCCTCACACTCATCTTCAGCCTCCAAGAGAGAAATACAGAGATGGCTGGGAAATGCACAAATACTGTAAAAGATAACCGGGAAAGAAAAGGGAGATAGAAGAAGAGAGAAGGGAATAGAGAAGTTTTTGGCTGGAATTTCTTCATACCTGGATCTTCTTGAGCCCATCGCCGAAAATGCACAATAGGCAACGGAATATGAGAGAGAAAGAACAAAGAATGGATGGAACTTGGAGAGTTGGAGTTGTCACCTGAAGCCCGTTGCTTCCGGCAAACCCAACAAAGAAGGCAATGAAAGTTGGGGAAAAAACACGTGATCACGTGAGGGAGGACGACCACTCCTCCACCAATCACAGTTAGCCACATTAGCAGGACAACCACTCTTTCAACCAATGCATTCGCCCTTTTATATATATGTATGCATATGTTAATGAATGAAAAAAAAACCCAACAATAATACAGAAACTAGATCGTTGACTAGGTAACAACCCCTCCATAGTAGCCCTGTGAAGTGTAAACTTAGACACCATGTGGGAACAGAAACAGAGGAGTATTATGGATTCTTCTACTCCTCTGATTCTACTGCTAATGTTGCTAATGCGGTTGCAACTTCTGGCTGTAATGGCAGTAGCCAGAGTGGAGAATCTTACGCGATCAGACTTCCCAGCTGACTTTGTCTTTGGTGCCGGGACCTCTTCCAATCAAGTCAGTACTCTCTCTGTTTCATTTGATTTAATTTCTTCACACCTAATTCTTTTTCTTTTTCTGCGACAGGATTCATAGTTATAGTGTATAATGAATAACATGAATACAGTAACATGATAATCATATGCATGTGTGTAGGTAGAGGGGGCTGCCAGTGAAGATGGGAGGACGCCTAGCATTTGGGATACCTTTGTTTATGCCAAGAAGGGTAAGTTTGTCTTTTTATTTTATGTTATTTTTTTTTCCAGGGTACGACTGGGTACCAGTCTACACTTATCAACGTCGTTTTTAGGTGTTAATTTTGTTGAAAAAGAAAAACTTGAGTTAAGAGAAATGACTGGGCATCCAAATGGTGAGTTGGACAAAATTACGTATACTAACGAGTGCCAAATAGGCACCAATGCTCGACTTCTGGTCAACATAAGTTTTAGATGTTAATTTTCTGGAAAAGGGAAATTATATTGGTAAGAGGGATGAATGTGCAGTCAGATGGTGAGTTGGACGTGAATTAAATTTACTAACAAGAGTTGGCACCAGTTAGAAAAACTCAACTTTTGCATTTCCTTTTTTTTTTTTTTGGTGTTTTGTTAATTTGTAACTGAGGCTTTACTCTTGAATAAAATGTTCAGAGCTTTCTAACGGAGCCACCGGAGACATAGCATGTGATCAGTATCACAAATACAAGGTACAAATTTCAGTCATGTTTTTGGCTTTCTGGCCTAGTGATGGGCATTGGAGCTTCAATAGGAAATCTAAGTTCAACTAATGGTGTTCCTGAATAGCTGTTAAATTCTGCTGCAGCCAATTAAAGGCTATTAGCTGTTATCTCCTAAAATGAATTGGTCATCTATGAAATCCGTTTTTCCAGTGGTTAATATCTGAGCATAGAAGCTTTAAGTTAAGCTATTTGAAATTTTTTATTAGCAGCAGATTTTTAAACTTAAACCAGAAAAAAAAAGAGATATATATGCTTCATATACACCAAAATTAATTGCTAAGAGTATCAGATGTTGAATCAAATTCTCATCTCTCTTTTTCCTCCCTCTTCCTACCAAAGCTGAAGAAAGGAATCTAAAGCAGTTCTCTTTTCTGATAACAATTCTTTTAGGCCATTCTAACTGTTGTATCACTAAGAAGCAATGAAATAGTGATCGGCAGCATAGCTGGACGTTGCTCTGTTCAACCAAAGACAATCTCATTAAACAAACAAAACAACCTGCTGCCACTATCATCACTATTATCAGACTAAATGTTCACTTCCTCGGGCTATTCCTGATTCCATCCATAAGTACCTCTGAACATTCTGCACTAGTACTGAATTCTGCTCCCTTAGCCTGCTACTTGAATGAATTTTCTGGTTGAGAGGTGTTACATTGTTAGTTACTTGGATCTCAGTAGCCTGCTACTTGAATCTTCTTATTAGTAAATGTTTGTGGATATTAAGGGATAAAATCATTCATTATCTTGTTAACATAAGTATGCAGTTCACTTTAGGAATATCTGTTTCAGGAAGATGTTCAACACATGGTAGACACAGGTCTGGAGGCTTACAGATTCTCTATTTCCTGGTCAAGACTTATTCCTAGTATGTTGAGTTCTGCCATACTACCTATAAAAGACCACTGCTCATTTTATTTCTTTCTTCTCATACCTTGTTTTCTAATTTCTCTTTTCAGATGGAAGATGCTCTGTCAACCCCAAAGGTTTAAAATATTACAACAATCTCATTAATGAACTCCTAATGCATGGTAAAATTATCCTATACAATAAATAAGCTCTTGTAGGGAATTCCCTTGTGTGGATTTTTGCATCAATGAGATCATATTGACAAATCTTTATCTTCCTGAGAACATGTAGATAAACTTCCAAAATGCTATACAATCTATTCAAGTGTCTTTTCATCTTACCATGACTTTACTGTTGGACCAACGCATAGGAATTCAGCCACATGTCACACTTTATCACCTTGATACCCCTCAAGTTCTTGAAGATGAATATGGGGGATGGCTCAGTCAGAAGATAGTTTAAGCATTTGATATTTGTTACTTTGATCCATTCATATCGAAGCTTGTTTTATCTATGATTTGCATTGTAAAGATAGATAGTTACTATGGTATTAGATCTAAACACTTATTTGCTTGTTATTTCAGGAAAGACTTTACTGCCTATGCTGATGTGTGCTTCAAGGAATTTGGAGACAGGGTTCTGTATTGGACTACCATAAATGAGGGTAATATATTTGCCATTGGAGGTTATGATAATGGACTTGGACCCCCAGGGCGCTGCTCTTTTCCATTTGGAGTGAATTGCACTGTGGGTAATTCCATAACTGAGCCATATATTGCTGGTCATAACATGTTGCTGGCACATTCATCTGCTGTGAAACTCTATTACAAAAAGTATAAGGTATTACTACAATATCCCATGTCATAATTTTCTTACATAAACGGTAATCAGTATCTTGATCATCCTACAACAAGATTGAATATGATTTTTGTCACATTGATCCTAGTGGACTTCTGGTTTTTGATAAACTTATAGTCCATGTCCAACCATATACATCTCTGCATGTACAGAGGTGGTGTGAATAATAAGTAATCACAGATGGAAGCTACTAGTTGTTAGTGGTGTTAAGTGGAAATGCTCCAGATGAATTTACAGAGTAGGCTAATCTTGATTCACTTTTATAAAGATATGGATGGAAATGCGCAGCAACTTGTCCAGAACGCTGGCTATTCCAACTCTGTTAAGCTACTACCTTATTGATCCTCTGGAGTATTGCAAACTAGTGCTAACTAGGGATGCACCTGGAATGTGCTCTTGTACTTTAATTGTGCCACATTTTCGTTATCTCATAGACAAGCATTCTTTATGTAAGCCCATTTACACTTCTTCTTATAGTATATAGCTGTGGATTTAGGCGTCCAAGTGGATACTAGGATGCTTGTCTAATTGCTAATTGGAGTCATTCTGCTATGCGCTGGCTCTTGTGTAGTCATTTACACTGAAAGAATTCTGTTCTTAAACACATCTGTCACCTCTTCGATTTTAATCACGGAAATCATGATTTACTCTATGATAAATTACCAATACTCAGTCAGTTTGCATTTGTCTCATTTGGGGGGGGGGAGGGGGAAGCAATTGGTTGCAAGTGCTCCTGGGACTTGGTTTAGCTGGAAGAATAGAAAAATAGCTTGGAATAGAGACCAAACATGCTTCAGATCACCTGTGCGGATTGGAAAATGGGCAGCTTAATAGGCCTGAGAATGGAAAGGCAATTTGGTAATAAAGCATCCTTCTTCCACTCCAACTAACGTGTGTAGTATCATGCAGTCTGATCATTGAGCTCCCACGTTGCATCCGCCAAGGAAGAATAGGACAATAGGACATTGATGCTTATGTTTAGAATTCTTTTAAGTGGCTCCTTTTCGATCTTCATATTTCGAAACATATTATGTTGACTAAGTCGATTAACAGATATTGGACCTTTATATCAGGCGACTCAACATGGTTTTGTGGGACTAAACATCTATGCTCCTTGGTTTTCTCCATATTCTAATGCTACAGAAGATGTAATTGCAACTCAAAGAGCCATTGATTTTTACATTGGTTGGTGAGTTGTGAATCTTTGGTAGATAAGTGCCTTAATTATGCATTGCATCATCTCTTGTAAGCAGCAAGATGCTTTCTACATTTTTCTGCTTGAAGTCAAATTTAAGCTTGCTTCATCATATATCCGCAAGTTGGCTGCAGGTTTCTCCATCCAATGGTGTTTGGAGACTATCCTGATATCATAAAGAAGAGTGCTGGCTCAAAGATTCCAGTGCTTACTCCACGTGAATCTAGGCTACTTAAGGGCTCATTCGACTTTATAGGGCTGAACCATTATTCAACTCTCTACATCAAGGACTATCCTAGCAGCCTTAATATAAATATCAGGGACATGGTTGATGATATGGGCTTAAGAGCTTTGGGTATGTGTTGCACGTGTACTGTGAGCTTTAATTGTACTTATTCCTTGCTAGATTTGATTTTGCTGAGTGAATCAACTAGTCAAATCCTTTGAAAAGCCGTGTTTGTTAGTTCTATGAGAACTAGTGTACAACCTTAGATTCATCTCAGAGTTCTTAGTGCTTCTCCTTTTTTCAAAAATCTATATCTCTAGTTGATTTTTGTTTCCCTATAGATATTGTGATTAAATTTTACTTATTACTGTATCTTTTTTGTTTTTCTTTAGTTGAGCCAGAAGATGCACCACAAAATCAGGTTGGGGTTAAGAGTTTTACTTCAAGATATTCTGTTCTTCATTTTCATTCTTGGTTAATTACCGTCCTGTTTGGCACAGAATGATGATACATCATCCAGTCTATCCGGAATTCTGGAGTATCTCAAGAATGTTTATGCCAATCCACCTACTTATGTCCATGAAAATGGCTCTCTCTCTCTCTCTCTCTCTCCTGCCTTTGCTTGGATGCATTAACTCGTAGCTTTTCTAATTATTTTCAAGTGTTTCTGTACTAGTGACCTGATTCTGACAAATGCTTACCTCAGCTAGAACATTATTGGTACTACATCTGTTATTTCACCAAGAAAGAGAAAAAATTCTGTCAACCTAATCATACCACCACTAAACATAATATTGCTTGAGAATTATCATTTCCTTTGCTTGGGTGCTAACTACTTGTGTGGAATGCATGGTTTTAGCTCTCTAAGGTCTTAGCTTTAAGTTTAGAATTGCACTTGTATGTGTGCAACCTTTTTGTCTGCTGTGCTCTGCCACAAATGTATTCTCTTCTGATCAATTTATGGTCAGCAGATGTTTGCAACTATCTGGCTCATTTCTCTTGCTCTTTTCTTGTTCAATATGATTGCAAATCGTTTTAGAATCTTGTGGCATGACTGTTTTGACAGGTAAAGGAACTGAGCGCAATGGAACACTAAACGACACACCAAGGGTGAAATATGTGTATTCATATATCAGGACCTTGCTTGATGCTATAAAGTAAGCATGTGCGATTTTGAATTATGGTCACTTCAACGGTGTGTTTACTGCTATTACTATGAGTTAAATTTTACCTATTCCCCCATGTTTTCAAACTTCAACTACTTCAGTAAGTATTTAACAAATCATTCTGCCAAAAATTGCTCATCAAAGCTATGCCGCAAGGCATGTTCTGGTTAATGTTTTAGACTAAATGCACAAGGTTATATAGTAAACTGAAATTATTTCTGAAATGACTTTCCTCACCATTTTAAATATTGGCTTTTCTGACCCCTTTTCTAATCTTGAAATATGGGAAGAAATGGATCAAATACAAAAGGATACTTCCTCTGGTCTTTCTTAGATGGTCTAGAGACATATGGTGGCTATACGAGAGGTTTCGGCCTGTACTATGTCGATTTGGATGACAAGCAATTGAGAAGATACCCAAAACTCTCAGCACACTGGTACTCCAATTTCCTCAAGGGAAGAACCATCAAGCCTGATGAGATAACTGACGCTGTAAATGAAATCTCTGTCTCTTCAACATCAAAAGCCTCTGATCAGTGATGATTAGTACAAACCTTTCATCATTTCTTCTTTTCCTGGTTCTTGCTTGCACGAGTTTGTCTTCCCATGCCTAATTGTCTTTGATCATTTTGTGCTTGTTGGGTTCTCTGATCAAGTTATGCACAATGTATTTTGTAATTGTGCAAACTGCACTAGGAAATTCTATATGGATTAGATCATTTATTTTGAAGCTGCTTTATATGACAAGGGTTTCATTTGTACTAAAAGATGAGAGGAACATGCAAAATTTGTACAACTCAACTGAGAGCCTGAAAGGCCATGGTATATGGGTCAATTGTCCTACGCGGTGTTGAGTGCTATCGACTAACTTGAACCCCTTCTCATTCAACAGACGTCTACTAACTGATTGCACAGGTAGCTGATTCTTTTGGTAATTGGTATTGGAAATACATAATTTTCCTGGATTGTCTTCGATTTTCTGCTTCGCTGCAACAGATTGCCTTTCTTTTTGGGCAGCTTAACTGATCAAGCATGTTAATTTTACTGATCAGGAATTCAAATTCAAGATCCTCAACAACGTAGATGTTAACATTTAAGAATAGAGTAACTCACACACCCAAAAGAAGATAACTTCATTGAACTTTGATTTTCATTTCCACGATGCTGATACACATAAGCTTGCCTCAGGTCGATATGGTTTACAATGTTTGCCCTGCCAAAGTTTTTGCCCCAACTGGAAACATCTCCTTAATATAATAAAAATCTTGAGTAGCTTGATCAAGGTAATCTAGTAGGCATATGGCTTTCAATAAAACCATCGATACAAGCAGCTTCTCTATCTCGAGCATTCGAAATACAATCATATTGCCAAGGATTAGTGTTGGTAGTACTATTGTGAATGCAATCATGCACCAACAAACAAGTTGTAGAGAAAGGAAATTGAGAAAACGACCATTTTGGTGCATATCTTTAGGGTCTTGTCCAATGTGGTCTCTTATCTATCAATTTTATCAATGTAGTCCCTCATTCTTATAAAATAAAGCCAATCTAGAACTTGTAATAGGAAATTAAAAAATTCTGATGAAATTGGTAACGTAGAGGGTGTTTGGACCTTTTAAAATGACTAACCTAGTCTCTTGGCTTTGACATCATCTCCAATTCTGTTTCTTACAGATCACTATCTATTCATTTCAATCCTAATTTTTAAAAAGTCAAGTTGCTATGAGATTGTTAAATTCTCACCAAGACTCTAAATAACATCAAATTTAGTTAATGAATTGACTCCATCCTTTCTAAATTCTCACCATAATAGGGTTAAGTAGTTCAACGGACAATTAATTCACAATTAAAATGAATAAACTTTTTAGAGTGCATATCTTATTCTCAACGTGGTCAAAGGCTGCATTTTAATTTGGTCAGCTAATTAATAAAACTCCTTTTACTAGTAGAAATAATAATAAAATTTGTGAAATTCTACATTTGGCACTTGAAATTTTTACAAAGAATAAGTTCTAAAAATTATAATTTCGGCACTTGATAAGTTACTTGCTCAGTGCTTGGGGCTCGCTAATTTTAATTTTGGCGGCATGTTGAAAATTTATATTTCCTTGTTTTTCGATGGCAAGGAGAGTAGGAGAGAGAAAGAGTAAGAAAAAGTGAGCAATACACTAAATTATAATGGTGTTGACTTTCACTTATTTAACATCTAATAACCAGGGTTACTAGATGCAGTTAATTCAGAATGATTCTGACCCTTTATCATAAATATAACACGTATCACATATCTAGGAGTGTATTTTGGGACATACAGAGATTTCCCAATGGAGAGGAGCTGCTGCCGGTTTGCATCTCTAAATGTTAAAGCCAAGACTACTTTGACAACTGGAAGCAGGGTCCAAAAAAAAGAAAAAAAAAAAAAAAGAAAAACATCCCCGAGGCATTGTGAACAATTTTTGGACGCAATTGTCTGCATGCATTGTTTATTGACCCAAACCTAACATTTTGTTCCATGGCATAGTCATATATAGATGAATGTTGGCACAACCTTATACTTTAAGCAACAAAAAGAAACTAAATTGAGTGATTGAATTTAATTAATGTTTCATCTCGAAATGCAAAAGTTGTCAAACACATGCACAATGAGGTTGGACATATTCTTTTTCAACATATGTATCAACAAAATGACTAGAAACTTAAAAGTATTAAAAAGGAGGAGGTTTATGCACGTCGCTTGTGGTTAGTTTGATAAATTCCCAGTCACTTTAAAGGAGGAGGAGGTGGTGGGTGGGTAGTATCTCAAGTACTCTCTCTCTCTCTCTGGAGAAAAGGAAACATGCATAACAGGACGGACCCGTAAATATATTTTGGAATGAACTACATTTAATTTTTTTTTAAAATAAATATATTTAATAAGTAAAATTTTGAAGCAATAATTATAAAACAATAAAACATATAATTATACATACCTAAAATTTGTTATTGATTAACACTTGAAGTAGTGGCATTTATTGCACTTGAATGACGGGGGAGGCAATAAAAGACCTGAATTAGTAGCTTTTGTTAGGGTTGTCATCGCTTTTATGGAAACAAACACAAATGTTTGAATAGCTCTAATTCTTGACTCTGGAGTCCATGGACATAGACTGTAGAATGAATGCCCTGGACAAAATAGTGACGTGTCTTTGTAAGAGAATGAATGCCATAGACTAGTACAAAACCCATACTACAGGAACCCTCTTTTCCGGCAGCTTGGTGGGGGCTTAAGCCCCCACCTGACCCCGCTTGGGTCCGTCCCTGATGCATAATATAAGGCAGACATTACATAGCTCTGGCTTTAACAGCCAGGTTATGTGCTTTTACAATAGCAGACCTATGAAGCTTAACTATATAAAGCCTGTTAACACAGGGAAATACAGATAGAATGTCCAGCAAAATAGGCGCAACTGTTGTCGGTGCTTTTGAGACATTGGCTAGAAATTGCAGCAGCATAAGGCAATCTGTTGCAATGGTGATCACATCAAACGCCGAGGAGTGCCTAGACCTAATGCAGTCTAAAAACGCTTGAGCTTCTGTTTGCAGAGCTGATAGCGCATTAGTCTTCAGAGGAAATTCTAAAACTGTGCTGGAAAAAAAAATTCTACAAATAGGGTGGTTTGCATTTTGTTTTCTGGGATTGTGATTTTCGCATTTGACAAATGCGAGTTCAGTGAAACTTGCATTTGTCAAATGCGAGTTATAGTAATTTCGGACGGAAAAAAAAAGCGGAAAGAATAAATTTTCCACGTGTGAAACTCGCATTTGACAAATGCGAGTTATGGTAATTTCGCACGAAAAAGAAAAAAGTGGGAAGGAATATATTTTTCACTTGTGATAACTCGCATTTTGTGCTGATTTTTCTTTTTTTTCCATTTCTGCTGCATATTTTTTTTCCGTTTCTGCTGCTAATTCTGTCCGTGTTTTTTTATCATGTTATACGATATTTATGTATCATGTATTACAACTGCATAACAGTTGTAAATTGTAACCACTTATTAAAGGAATAAAACTATCCTATAAATTACTGAAGAATTTCACTGTCCAAGATACTTTTACATAAACTCTGTTACTCTCACTAAACTATCCACAAAATATGTTACACAAATTAACCAATACAAGAAGAGATATAAGCCACCGCTATTGCTTCATAAGCCGAAAAAGCGGGTAGAAAAAATGTATTAACACAACGTGTAAATTATCGAAAGTTATCGAGTTTATTATACATGGCATAAGTAACTCAAAATGATCTTGTATTTTCGTTGGGGAGAGTTGAAAATTATTGAGTTTAGTATATTCATGTTTGAGTTTGAAAAAATTGTGTTTGCTGGCAGGGAGTTTTAGTCGATCCGACTAGCGAGCGGCTCGATTCGTTTGCAACCCTAAGAGGGTGTTTGGTAACTAGTTTCCCATTATTTAAGGAATTTTTAGTAACACATTAACCCGCTTGTGGGTTATGATGTTATAAGGTTATAAACAATTGCCCACTTGCTGGTTTTAGGGATTATATTGACGAAGACAATGTCAAGTAATTGTGAGAACCTCAGTGTAACTCCACTTGTATTTGATTGTAGATAGCATACAATTAAACTTGTTTCTCTAGTAAAATGAAAAACTGAGAACCCGTGTGGTACAATTATGTGTATGGTTATCTACAGATCGTACAAGGAAATTTTGTTTTGGCTTCACAATTACTACATGACCCCTTTTTTTTTTTTAACAATACCAAGTATATCTTGAGCCATATATCAGTGAGGCAAATTGGTTGAAACAAGTACATTGACTTCAGAGGCTTAACAAAATACTCTCTCTGATTAATACAAAAGAATATAATTGAATAATTGCTACCTATAACTATTTCATAAAATGGTTGTGAAATCTACAAATGAAGAATTGAACTTGTACTTGTTTAAGTACTACTCCAAAACTATATATTACCTGAAACAGAAGGATTATAATGACAAGGCATATACCAATTGCCATTGAACTGCTATAGTAAAATGGAACCCAACTGCTAACAATGGGTGCCAACAACAATAACATGACACCCAAAGCCAGAAAAACCAACTGCCATCCTTCAAATTCTGTAGCACAACCAAAAGAAGAAGACCAGCAAATGGAGTGAAAGAAGAATCCCACAAATCCAATAGCTTTCAAGGTTCAAAAAGAAAAGAAAAGATAGATGAAAACCTTCATCTTACCTTCTTCAACCATAACTATAAGTAGTTATTTATATCACTGAATATGTTATGATTCTTTATCTTTGTATACCAAATCTGTTGACCCCGAAAGCAGGGGCCACAACCTGGACAGCCTTTGAATGGAATGATAACACACTTTTTCTCTCCTCCTTCACGAAGCGCTTCACCAGGATGACATCCTCCTGCTCACCACTCCTGGCTCGGCCAAGCTTCAACTCCAACCTCTAACTTTCACCCAAATTTTTATGGCCCAATTTTTGATTTCTTGCCCTAGGTCAGTTTAGCAACCGAATTAGGGGAGGTTCTACAGCAAAATAGCTAAAGCTCTCCATGTTCAAAGCATTTCCCACCCTAATTCATGGTTGACATTGAGAAACTCTAGCATTTTGTTTGTTGGATTTGGTGTGGCTGAGTGAGGAAGATAGGAAGAAGAAGATCGCAAGCTTCATTTTGGTTAAGTGTTCGGGACTTAAGAGTGTAGAGAGATTGGCTCATGAAACGATGTCGTTTCATTAAAATTCCACCCGCGCGTGCCTCTTGAAATTTTCAGTTTGCCGCTTTCATTTTGGTACTCATTTTGTGGTCCTATCTATTATGTGGTGTTACAGTTTGATGAGGGTTTGCAACCAATTTAATTATTTTGACCTTAGTCAGCAGGAATTTTTTTTTATTTAATTTTTGGTCAATGAACTCGCATTCAATGAATGCAAATTTTTTTAAATTAAATTCTTAGAACTGGCATTCAGTAAATGCGAGTTTCTTGAAACTCGCATTTATAGAATGCGAGTTCTAAGAATTTTGATTTTTTTAAAAAACTCTTTTTCCAGTGAACTCGCATTTGCAAAATGCGAGTTTACTGGAACTCGCATTTTGCAAATGCGAAAATCACTGGCAGGAAACCTAACCCCAAATCACCCTATTTGCAGAAAAATTTTAAAATTCATCACATTTCTAGAAATTTCTCTTAGTCTTCATGGAACACTCTCGTATAATATTTCCTTGATTATTGTAAGCTATCCAAGCAAACGCAGCTTTTTTTGTTGTTTGTTCAAAAGCTCCATCAATTAGCACTCTCACCTGTGAGTTTGGCATTGGGTAGTAGTAGGATCAAAAATAAACGTATGTTCCTGCTGCTACCAAAAATACAGTGAGTCAAGGAGCAAGTTTTCCCAGGACCATCCCCAATCTGCGAGGGTATAGACTGTAACATCATATAAGATTGACATAAAATGTCACTGCACTAGACTTCCAATCCCTCCCAAATGAGATTTTTTCTAGCTATCCAAATGTTCCATAATATGCGCACTGACAAGATAAAAGAATGAGAGTGCGCTCCATCAGATCATTGGACAAACCACTGGTTGAAAGGTATAGGGTCTCCCAAATCAAAATTTAGACCTAAAGTGGATGCACGCGAAACTCTTTTGGACATGTCGCTACAGGTGTTCGATTGTCTCCGTGGACTCCCTGCACCTTACGCACAATGGAACAACATTTACTCCTCTCTTAAACAAAAAGAGACTTGCAGGACAAGCATCATGCATTAATCTCCAAATAAAAACCTGCATCTTTGCTGGCAAAGGAGCAGTCCAATTCCTCTTCCAAAAGGATTCTGGCAGCTTCGAACTCCCTTCTATGGAGGAGGTTTGAGGATGCTGCATCAGTCTCACATTAGTAGCAGCATGATATCCTGACTTAATGGTGTATTGACCTGAAGCCTCATGCGCCCAGTACAAATAATCACTATCCCGAAGAGAAATTTCCAAAAATGTGATGGAAATTAAAATTTTTCTGTAAAAAGGGTGATTTAGTTGCAAATTTCCGACTAGTGATGTTCGTATTCAGGAAATGTGAGTTCATTGGAAATTAGAAAAAAAAAAAATTCAAAGCTCGCATTAATGGAATGCGAGTTCAAAGGAACTCGCATTTCATGAATGCGAGTACATTGGAATGCGAGTTCCTTGTTGTAGGAATCTATAATTTTTCTAAAATTATTCCCTAAAGGTTTTTTTAAATAAACATTTGATAAACGTTCTCAATAATAGACGTCTTTCATTCTGTGGCTTTCTTGTTGGTTTCTGTTCCATAAAAATCATAAATTGTCTGAATTATGATAAAATTTTCTAGCATGCTCAAAGAAGCTTCCTCACATTCCCAAATGTGAACTTTTGGAAATTAGTAAATAAAATAATTCCATGAAACTCGCATTAGAAAAAAATAGATGTTGAAATGTGAACTCACTAAATTAGAAAAATAAAAAAATAATTCCCTAAGCTCACTGGAAATTAAGAGTATGGAAAAAAAATATTGTTGGAAGTCCCGACATGGGTGATTCCCTTGAGTTCTCCATTGATTTCAAGACACTACTAGAATTGATAGGGACTCTAAAAGAAAAATATAAAAGTTCGAGTATTAGGGAAAATGTATTGTGTATTTTGAAAATATATAAGTTATAATATATATATACATCAAGTTTGAGAACTTAATGTACAAGAATAAACAAAACTTGATGTATACATTACAACTTTTATATTTTTGTAGAATAAAAAAAATCTTTGCTCCTAATATAACTCAAAATTTTTCATACAACATTCAAACACATCGTTTTCTAATTTTATCAATTCAATAAAATTTATTCATTCTAATTTGATTTATTAATATAAAATATTTTTTCCCTTCCAACACAGATTTATTTTTACATACTACTTATGACCCTAGACCCCAAACCCCAAACCCTAAACCCTAAACCCTACAACTCTAAAACCCTAAACCCTAAACCCTAAATCCTAAACCCTAAAACCCTACAACCGTAAAACCCTAAACCCCAAACTTTCGTAAACCCTAAAACCGTCATGTAAAGTTGTTTTTTTAACCATAAACCACACTCGTTTATTAAACTTTCGAACTTGATATGTACATATTAGAACTTTCATATTTTCAAAATACACAACACTTTGTCATTAATATAACTAAAAATTTTTCTCACGAGATTAAAACACATTGGCTTTTTGAATTTTAGCAAAATATAATTAATTTTTTTTTTAGGATAAAGCATACATTGCAAGTATTCTAAATAAATCATTTCATTATTGTCAACTATTTTGAGTTAATTTAAGAATTTGTATAAATAATTTACATATTTTTATCTTTTCTTTTTTTGTGTAGCCGGCAGGGTTGAAAATAAAAAATATACAACTTACCATAAAATTACATACGAATTTCATTTATGTTTTCCTTAAACCAGGGCACAAAGGTATTTTTAAATATTATATAGGAATTTTTGCAACTTAAATTTAATAGTATTGTAAGTGACGCATAATTTTAAGTAAATCGCTAATAATTTTACTATAGGGGTGGTTCGCTTGTAGAGTTTTTGATCGGTGATGTTTGTCGAACTCGAGGTTGGTGCAAAATAAAATTTCTAAAATTTTATTTTTTTATCTAAATTGAGGGTTTGCAAAGGAAAAATATACAACCGATAGCTTTGAATTTAACAAAAAAAAAATCAATCAAGAATAGGTTCAATGTCCTCCAAGATGTCCACCAAGCACCATAATCGCCTAATTACATATAATTTACCCTTACTTACATATAATAATATCAGAAATCTATTCTATAGTTCTTCTTAATATCACTTAGTACTTCTAAAGTTTTAAAAATATTATTTACTCCTCTTACTTTTACCATTTGTATGACAATCTTTAAAAACCCTAAACTATTTGTTTGCTCCTTTTGCTAACAAAAGGATACGACATTGTACTTTCCGCAAAACTTTAAGATCAAAGATGGAAGATTCACCAATCATATTTCAGCTTCGGTAGTTGAAAATGGAATTTCAGTGTGGAAACACCATTGAAAGTGTTACGCTTCATTCTGTAATTATAAGAAGTTGGTTTATGTCCCTTCAAAAATTGATTTTGCAATTTTCTTAGGTTCCCATTTTAAAACAATGTAAATTTTGAAACTTTGATCGTGAATATGGAGTAACTATGCATGTCAAAAAGCCGGCAAATCCAAAAACAATATTAGCTTTGGATCGTAAATATGGATTAACTTTGCAATGTCTCTTGTATGCAATTAAGTCAGCAAATCCACAAACAATATTTACTAGCCAAAAAGCACTTCCAAAATGAGTAAAAGGCTTACCGATCATTCTGGTGCTTTCCTTTTTTTGTTTTCAGGATTAATACAATACATTTTTTTGTAAAGTAGGTGTTAACAATTACTTTACTCCAATGCCATTTATTTATTAGGATGTCACTTTCTAAATTGCGGTAAGTTAACATATCCACATTCATTATGGTATCGACTGCATTCATCAAAATAGGTCTCAACTTAGCAACATTTCAGCTCCATTTTTCCCCGTTCTAAGAATGGAAAAATGGGATTTAACTAACAAAAAATGGAGAAAAATAAAATGAAACAGAAAACTTAAAGAAAATTGTAAAATTTTTTGACGAATTTAGAAAGGACATTATGTAAACAAAATTTATAAAAATTTCAGCAGAGTCCCCCCTATAAAACGACTAAAACTTCTTGCCAGCAAATACAAAATTTTTTCAACTATCAATGCATAACATAAACTTGAATTGGATTGGACAACACTATGTTTAGCATACCTCACCAAAAGGCTTAATGATCATTGTTTTTCTTTCATTTTTTTAATATAATACAAAACCTTTTTTTGTATAGTAGGTGCCTTTCCACCTTCTAAGCATGCGAAAAAGGGATTTAATTAACAGAAATGGAGGGAAAAAAATGAAATTGAAAACTTAATAAAAAATTGTAACATTAGTTGACAAATTTAGAAAGGACATTATGTAAACAAAATTTATATAAATTTTGGCAGAGTCTCCTCTACAACATTACTAAAACTCCCCCACAAAAACACAATATTTTTCTCCAAGGTTTCATTGCATAACATAAACTCGAGGCACATTGGATTGGACAACGCTATGATCATATCATGTACAAAATGTCCTAAGAATGAATCTGGTTTCAGATATTAAATATTTTTTCCCTTTCTAAGCATGGAAAATGGGATTTAATCAACAGAAATGGAGAAAAATAAAATGAAACAGAAAACGTAATAAATACTTCTAAACTAATTTGACGAGTTTAGAAAGGACATTATGTAAACAAAATGTATACAAATTTCGGCAGAGTCTACCCTATAAAATGAGTAAAACTCCCTGTCAGCAAACACATTTTTTTTCAACTCTCAATGCATAACATAAACTTGAGCCACATTAGACAACCACATATTGTTTAGCGTGCCATAGCTAAATATCATGGAAATGGAAAAGTAATACGAAAAACTTAAGGTCATGGCAGTTTTGGGATGAATAGCAGTTTTAACTAATTATTACAGAGATCCATACAACATGTATTTCTTGCTAGAAACCAGAATTGTATTTTGTAATGCAACAAATCCACTGACATGTGTATCGAAACATTGTATTTTCTCAGAGCACACACATGTCAAGCTCCAATAATTGATCTTACCGCCCTACAGGTCTCCACCCACCTAAAGCCAATAGCTTTGATAGAACGCTACTGTGACGACCCCACCTCCCCCTAAGGCGAACCAGAGGATTCGGCGGACCGCCTGCCCAACTCTCGCCAGGACTCACTCGTTTGAATAACTAAAAACACTTCGAAAGCAAATGTAAATAACCATTCCAAATCAAACCACAACTAATAACATTACTAAATCCAACTTACAACTCAAATTCTCAAATTACAGTTCAATGTACTTAAGGTACAACCACAAATTCATCTTACAAACCCAAAATATCAAATTTAGCATTTCAAGGCGAAATTCAAAAGATATGTTCCAACCCTAACTAATCATGTCTTCACTCGGGCTCTCGATCCCTGTTAAAGAAAACAAATTTAAAAGAATGAGCTAAAAGCCCAGTGAGTGCCAAAAGACTTGCAATTCACGTAAAAAATTCATATTTCAAGTTTAAAAAAAATTTAAAACATGTAGATAAACACATAAATGGGTATTGCCTAGATATACCAGGTAAACTACCCGAGGGACATCGCCCAACGAAGTAGATTAGTCGAGGGATTTCGCCCAACGACGTCACAATAATCCACTGAAACTACTCGAGGGATTTCACCCAACGAAATAGACTAGTCGAGGGACTTCGCCCAACGACGTCACAATAATCCACTGAAACTACTCGAGGGATTTCACCCAACGAAGTAGACTAGTCGATGGATTTCACCCAACGACATCACAATAATCCACTGAAACTACTTGAGGGATTTCACCCAACGAAGTAGACTAGTCGAGGGATTTCGCTCAACGACGTCACATTTGTCACAAGATAGCACACTATTTATTTTAATTCCCAAAATCACATGAACACGTAGTTCAAATCATAAAACAGATCAAGCATATTTCTTATGAAATTCAAATCTTTCAAATAACCCAAATTCATTTCAACAAGTCATTTCTTTGCAAACCATAGCAAGGTTTTCGCTTTGAGAAGGAGTTGGGACACTCACCGCGATGAGTCGGTGAAACAGACGAAAAGCAAGAAGATCAAACTTGGTAGTCGGGTCGCCTCGATGAAGTCTGGTCACCCGAAGCCAAAGTTTAACTATCATACACTGTCCAAACAACTAAAACTCAACACTCAACTTAAACTACTTAAAATCATCTAAGGCCAAACTATCGCAGTTCCTTGTTCAGTCCATATCTTAGGTTACACTCATCAAAATTAGGAAAGGTCTATGGTTATGGAAACTAGACTCGGAGTACTACAATTCATTAGAAGGGCTCACCCAAGATTCATTTTGTAAAGTGAGCAAAAGTAATGCATAAGAAGTCGCTGAGGAACATGAATAGGCAAATCAGCCTTGAAAAATAGCCATATTTGCGCATTTTCTGGGATTGATAGAAAATGAGTTAGCACGGAAGCCATATACCGCTTAGAACGATCTTGAAGTCTAGTTTCTAACGCCACCAATAGCTCAATTTCACTCCCAAGCACCTAAATTATAGCCACTTAAAGTTGGTTAGTAAGCTGCCTGACAGCTTGGTTTTCCAGGTTTGAAAAGCTATATTTGGAACAACATTTGGGTAACGAAACGATCCCGGAAAAACACCAAATTTTGCAGGCATATATGTGAACTACATTTTTACCAAAATTTAGCCAAAACTCATAGGGAAGGCAGTGATCCATGCCCCAAAGTCGACTGAAAATTTGAAGTTCTATTCTGCCATAATGAAATTCTTTTCTTTTACAACCTTTGGTTCATAAAAAACAACCTCATTCCATTCCATTTTCAAAACCAAGATTCTAACAACATTTATTGATCAAATGAAGGTTATGTGATAGCAAAATTTTTGACCAAAACCACACTAAAATAGAACAGCCCAAGTGGACAGAATTGAAAGCAGATTTTCCAGTTTTCTCAGCATTCTTTGAAAAACCATAACTGGAGCTATATAAGTCCAAAATTTATGAATTTTATACCGTTGGAAAATAGACTCAATGAACTAAAACTCTCGAGAATACACTCATACAAGATTCAAATCAAAAACCAATCAAATTTCAGTTTAAAGTCGCTGCTACAGTAATAACAGGACATAACAGTTTTGATTTTCAGTGAACTTTGAAAATTCACCAAAATTCACAGAATTCGAACTAACCTTGAAATTTATCTCACGTAAAGAACTTGGAGTATAGTTTCAAATGAAACAAATGGAACTCAATTTGGACCTTCTACAACAAGATACAATAGATTTAAGAAGACTGTTTCATCAATCCCTGCTACCCGAAATTCCAGATTGCAGGGTTGAAAAGAATGGTTCATTTGGCCAACAAAAACCCATTATAAAATCACTAAATTTTTTACACTAAAACTTCAGTATATAAACTAGGTCTGTACCAAAATTCAGCCCAAAATTCGCAGGAAAAGTCAGTGATCTAAGCAACCAAACAGGGCAGCATTCAATTCCTTTCCTCTCGGTTTTTCTCCCTCCTTCTCTTTTCCTAATTTCTAACCCATAACTCATCACAAACCACAAACATATTCCATCACATACATATATATCATAATAGCTAATCATTAAGAATTGTGGGAATTCATAGAGCCCACATAATCAGCCAAATTCAACACAAAGGCAAACAAGGAGCTACAAGCTCCAAAATCAACCAATGGAAGCCAAGAACTAGGGTTTGATGGAGTCATTTTTACCTCTAATAGTTCAAGAGGAAACCTTTGTTGGTGGTGTGCCTAAACTCTCAAAAGGGTCAAGCAAGATCTCCAAGAAACTAAGCCCTCAACCTCCAAGAATCTTCCTTTCCTCAAGTCTTCTACTAAGCTTGAAGTTGGTCCATGGTTGAAGCAAGATTGGAAGCAACACTTAAGCAAGATTTTAGAGGAAGAAATGAAGCTCAAACTAAGGGAAATGGGGAGGGGAGTTCGGCTGATGAGAGGAAGAAGAGAGAGGGATTTTGGGTTGTTTTGGTAAACTGAAAATGTGAGAGGAAGAAGAGATTAAAGCTTTGCTTTATGGTGCCCAAAAGTCAACTTTAATTTATGGCCCAAAATGCTCCAATTGAGTTTAATCCTAATCACTCACTTCTAATCCCTAATTAGCTTTTATTAATCTATTAATGATGATTCTTATTCTCCAAGGTTACGCCACTCTCAGTCCAGATATTTACCCTAAAAAAGCGCGTCTTTCTCATTTTCACAATTGAGTGTTAGAAAAATTAAATTGAAGGTTAAATAAGGTTTTAAAAAAAATGAGGTAATTTATGGTGTAATTGCAATTAAAATGATTTAAATCAATTATTTAGAGAAATAAATAAATATTTGAATAAATAGGTCGAGATAAAATAAATTTTCTGTCCTCACAACCTCCCTCCTTAACAAAATTCCCTCGAAATTCACATTCTCCATTCAAATAACTCTAGATAATTCTTCTTCACCATATTCTCTTTCAACCCCTTAATACCAATTCACTAAACCTATTAACAACTTTGGCCTTCCAATCCCAAAATTCACAATCCCTAACGTACCAAGATCTAATCAAACTCGTCCCCTCA
This sequence comes from Gardenia jasminoides, assembly GCA_013103745.1. NCBI lineage: Eukaryota > Viridiplantae > Streptophyta > Magnoliopsida > Gentianales > Rubiaceae > Gardenia > Gardenia jasminoides. The sequence goes on from CM023096.1 coordinate 31,899,686, forward strand.
CGAAGTGTTCTAATTATTCAAATCATAAGGCAATCTAATATAGGTTTTAGGTCCACACCACCTATAAAGATAAGGTTCATAACGAATGTATAGCGCTTGAATCAACCACTACTTTAGCTAGTCGATGAGAGATGGCGTAGTACCTTCAACAACTTTAGTTGGATTGGGGCTTTCTTGATGATTAATAGCATATAGCCTGGCTGGAAACCTCGATCGTTTTCCCATAGTGCTAGCCTGATTGAAGTTTGGCCTGTCTATCCGTCGGTCTCCACTTCTCTCTTGGGCCTTAGGGCATGTAGCCACCCGATGCTCACTATTTCCACATTTCAAACATTTCCCTTCTTTCCTCCAACACCTGTTCTCCGTATGATTTAGCCTCTCACAAAAAATTGCAACACAAACCGGAGTTAATGTTGTTCCATGGACGCTCCTTGATTGTCCCTTTCCACTTGGTGACCCGCCAGAGAGTGCCCCCCTTCACAGCCCTCCTCTGCAGAGGTGTTCATTTCACTTATTTCTCTACTAAACTTGGGAGGTGGAGCATCTACATCTACCGGTTCATGACCACTACTAGAGTATTCTTTCTTGCATTGAAAGCCCCTCACTTGAGCCATTTTCACCTTTGGGTCTTCTCGATCGCATCACTAAAACTAGTAACTTGAGCTGCCGCCAATCCTTCTTGTATCTCTACATTTAATCCCTGCACAAACCTCCTTATTCTCCGCCACCAAACTGGCATCTTGACAATTTAGTGAATAGTGTCTCATACTCCTGACACTTAAAGTCCCCCACACACCTTATAAAATCATCTCTCTTCTCTTAGATTAGGTTCACCCAAGTCTTAGGGATTTGCTCTCTATCCCACTTGGCTCTTATCATGTTCCACCCTGATCATGCTCCCTCAAATTGAAATATGGAAAAAGCTACTTGCCTTCCTCCTGTAGTTTAAAGTAGCAAAAATGTCATAGATTCTCTCTAACCAACCCCGCCTATTTCGGTTGGGGTCCTCCCAAGAACTTAGGTGGGGAAAATCTTTGGAATGGTTCTAAGGCCCTATCCTCACCACTCTCGGGACTATAGGTTGATTTGCAAGTCCAAGACCTTGTTGGTTAGCCATATGCCTAGAATATGTGTTATGTTAATAGCAGTTGCTACTTGTTCTCCAACCTCAACCCTAGACTCACGGTTTTGGTCAACCACACCTCGACACCTCCCATATTTTGGGGTTGTCTAACCTTTCTCCCACGGCCTCGGCCCCTCCTTCTACCGTCCATGATCTTTTTAGAGAACCAACATTAATATAAAATGCAAAATAAAATATTAGCAAATGAAATTCCAGGCGGAACTTAAAAGATATTAGAGCTTTATAACAAGAGAATGAGTACTCAATTATATCACAAAAGTACATTTATTTTTAAAGAAAACGCACCAAGTCACGTCACACTTACAAATAGAAGTAGGTAAGGAAATAGTAGTTAGAACAATTATACAAGCATGCAATTACAGGATAGAACCATTCAATGGTTTTCTACACAAGAGGGTGCTCGGTATTCCATCTTCTAATCTCTACCCCGCTAGGGTTTGGTGTTAAGTTTTTCTAGTCACTTCATAACTAAGTCAAATAACCACATAAATCTAACAATAAAATCTTGATAACACACAATTTCAAGCACCAACTAAGAGATCAATCAACCGCCCTCATTCCCCGTCGACATACCAAGTAAATTACACACCCATCGCAAGAATACATCCAACGCTCAAACCAACCCCATAGTTGTCTCTTCCTTTAATCATCGAAGCTATTGAACTCTTAAAACTATTCACAAAATCGTTAGTATATTCTCGACCCTAATCACACTAACCAAAGTTCTCGATAAGCTCTCTTCCCACCTTATACTTGAATTGTAGGTTCAATTTCCAAAGTAAGCTTTTGAAAATACAACAAGAGCTATTGAGTTAGTTAAAAATTCTCTTCAAATTTAGGGTTTACCTTACTAAAATGCAAGTTCACAATTCTTTCTAAACTTAAGATTTCTCTTTCAAACATGGCCAAAGTCATGGGTGAAAATATATCAATTTAAAATCAACAATTGAAAACACTGGTTGGAAAATCTCAACTTTCCTCTTAGATCCTCTATACATAAATCTATCAAAACTCATCAATTTCTTTCCAACTCTTAATTCAAAATATAGTGGAATTTACATACATATCAAGAGTGACATGCTATAAAATATTTAAAGCACATATGTGTCATTTCCAATCATCATTTTGAAAATAAAACTAGTACATTTTAGTTTTCTTTTAGACTTCAAAGTGAAAAAATTTCTAACAAATACACAAGTAGGAAGACACATTTTGTTCTTTTGAAACCCCTATTTTAAGCCAAACCATCACATAAGGTATCAACCAATAATTTCATAAGTCACTTC